>JACEIK010015473.1:2975-18886 GCA_018107945.1 Datura stramonium | reverse complement strand
CTAAAACTCTTAACCAACATGCGAATAGGCCATCTATGTGTCGGGAATTTTACGGGGTGTAACATAGGCCCTCTAATTCCTTCGTCACCCAAGTCTTAACCTTCTCCATTAGCACTTTCACCTGAAGTTTCGTGTGAGTGTGCTACTCTTTCTCTTTTTCCAGCCGCCTAGCCATATCGGTAACAAAATCCTGTGATATATTGACTAGGTCGGCCGGTGAGGAACGATATGTTGTAACGGGTTGGAGAGTGGATGGTGCTGTGGAGAATGACTCGGGGACCTAGACAGGCAATGGTGTATCTGCTGCAGTGGTAGCCTCAGGCTGGCTACCAGTCCCATGGGCCACTGACGGCTCTATCTCAAATTTTGTACTAAACCTAGAAGCATCACTCTTAGGACCTCCACTCAATGCCTCAACTAGTAAGGTTTCCACTGCGGATATGGTTGTCTGACTCCTGGCCCTAGAAACTGGGTTTGTGTCATCTATGATCAACCCGATGTCTGTAATCTTGTGCACCTCCACTTTCTGATTGATGGATAGCAACTCTAAGACCTGAGACTCCTTATAGAGCTGATCTATGAGGTATGATAAGGGGATACTTGTGTTGTCCATAATGGCTCTCTCTCGGATCTCCCCTGCTATGTACCTTGGAAAGTTGATCACATAACCCTCCATGATACTAGCTACCAGTGCAGCTCAGTCTAGTGATACAACATTATCATTGCTGGTTGGTACCATCCTGTGTTTTACTAGCGACCACCACAATTTGGCCTGAAAGTTCAGAGTGGCCTTTTTAATCTGTGCCTCCAGGCCATTTATCCATTCAACTGATGTACCCCGAGTAGCAAATGATTCGAGCCAGCCAAGTATACTATCTTTTTCTATCCTCGTGGCTCAACTTTTTGGTCTTGATTTTCTATATCTCACTCAGCTGATGATCGAACTCAGCTATGTTCATGGGGGGTTCATACTTTGGACCATATAGCATATGGGAGATGGTCCGCTCAAAAATGTCCACTAGAGTCTCCTTTACCATCACCCGAGTCAGTGCAGGTCGTTTCCTCTGGTCTTGGCCTCCCATAGCCTAATGTTGCAGTGTGGCCGCATATGCTGCATAGAATTCTCTAAACAATGGTGGACTGTATCTGCCGAATGGCTCACTCAACCACCCAAATTGGTATTTGTCAAACAATGCCTGAATGTCAAGGAGGTCCTTGAACCCTGTACTGACCAACCTCGGCTCCTTATAAATGCTCTGTGGGTGGCCCTTATCCGTGGGAGTGATGTCTCTGTTGTAGATTGTTTGCATGCACGGAACACACCACCTCCTCACCATTCTTCGAGGCTGCTCCGCAATGTGTGGGAGGTCTCACTCTCCTCATTATCGGTGCTCTCCTATTAGGCATGCAATTCATTTTCATCCTCATCATTAGTCGCAGCCGCAGTGCCCTCGTGAACATTGGGGTCTGAGACACTAGCATTTCCTTCCTCCGAGCTGGGTGGGTCCCTTGCGAGTGGAGTCAGAGAAGCGACCATGACTGTTGGATTAATAGGGCATTTAGTCCTAGACCTGGTCAACCTCCACTCCAGTTGTTCCTTAGATATTTGATATTCCTTAATTGAGCCACTCGACTCTTCTGAAGATTATGGCTCGTCTATTAGTCTGCGAGTTGAGGGCTGGACCTTCTCCTACCCCTGTTTCTTGTTTGGGCCCTTCTTGGGAGTTCCTTTTTTTTTCATTGTACCTATGGAATAATCATTAGTATCCAAGATTAGAGTATATGAAAAGGAAAAATTTGTGACTGCCTGCAGACAGGACGGGGGACCTAATGAATCGTTACCACTGGCAACGACTCATGAAATCATCAGTTGTCTGCAAGTCAAAATTTTCATTTGATTCCAGTGTACTTGACAACTTCACCTGACGATTCATTGCTTGTGGCAATGAATCGTTAAGTCAGTCATGGTTAGTAGCTTTAGAACTTCAACATAATTGTTTGTCCCACTCAGGACAAGGCTCATCACGAGTCATGAGGTGATACCATGACTCGTTATGTGACTCGTACTTAAGAGTTCCCTTTACAGTACCATATGTTAGTGATGATGAGTCATGTAACAACTCATTAGGCATGCCCATGAATCTTTACATGAGGCATCATCACTGAACAACCTGTTAAACCCTGTTTTTCGTCCAAATTTTGATGGGTTACTCAGACTCCACCCATGTCATATGTTAAATACTTTCATTTTGGTGGGAGTTGGGCGGGCAAAATAATCAAAGCTTTGTTAACAAAGCATTTATAGATCGTAATGCCCGCCGACTCAATGGGTGTAAGAAAACCCACATCAACCCATACTCAATCTCAACTGGACATTAATCATTCACGCAATCACAAGCCATTTTAATTCTAACAGTGCAGTGATCATCTTTTTAAACAAATGAATTCATTGCAACTTAGGGTTTCATATTTGGGACTAAATAATCATGTGAATCACAGTTACTAACATGAATAATTCAAGTGATTAGGGGAGAGGGAATCGTTTGTATAGAGTTTGGTGTTTGAACTTGTGAGTGAATTCAAAAAAACAAATGGGGGGTTTATATGTTTTAACATTAAATTTACCCAATGTGTACGTGGGCTGGGTCGGGTGGTATAACTTTATTTAAATGTACCATGACCAACGTAATGAGTCATTTCTCAAGTCATGACTCGTTATGCTATTCGTTACTTGAGTCAAAAATAGAAAGCTTGCCTGGGACCTAACGACTCAGACAACGACTCGTTGTTGTACCCAATGAGTCGTGTCTTGAGTCATTGGCCCTGTACTATGGAGGACATTTAGTAGTGTCAGGATAAGTAACTTGACAAGTCATTGAGTGACCTCACGATTCATTAAGTCACTCATTGTTGACTTTCAAGATTGTACTATTTATGCTTCAATGGCCATGTCTGGTCTTGACGAGTCATTCAGTCCGGTAACGACTCATCCTATGCTTTTTGGCACCAAAATCTCAAGTTCAGAATTTTAGTTCCAGATTCAGATTTCTTATCTTAATCACCTGCACATATCAACAAACGTAAACACTATACTTATATTACAGTTACAACTTGGGTTTCCTCCCAAGAAGCATCTAATTTAACGTTGCGGCACGACGTGGGTATATTGATTACTCAAACTTCACCAAGATACCTCCATTGGTTGCCTCCCATGCAGTTCCTGATTTAACGTCATGGCACGACACAAGTCCCCGGGTTACTCAAACTTAACCCAGAGCCCACAGGTCCACCAGTTTAATTTCTTCACTAATTCCCAGATATGTTTTTACCCGCTGGCCATTCACCTTGAACTGTTTTCCTTCATGATTTTCCAACTCAATTTCACCATAGGAGAATTTTGGACCACTCGGAATGGTCCCAATCATTTGGAATTCAACTTTCCAAGAAACAGGTGAAACCTAGAATTAAACAGCAGTACCATATCTCCAGGGCTGAACTCTCTCTGCTTAATCTTTCGATCATGTTGTATCTACATCCTCATTTTGTAAATTTCTGAACTTTCATAAGCTTTCAAACGAAATTCATTTAGCTCATTCAACTTATCAAGCCTCAAGTTTGCAGCATCGCTCCAATTCAGATTCAACATCTTGAGTGCCCACATAGCTTTGTGCTCAAGTTCGAACCGAAGATGACATACTTTCCCATACACAAACAGATATGAAGACATATCTATAGGGGTCTTGAATGTAGTCCGATAAGCCCATAACGCATCATCCAGTTTTCTAGACCAATCTGTCTGGTTATCATTCATAGTCTTCTCTAAGATGTTCTTTATCTCCCGGTTAGAGACCTCAACTTGCCCACTAGATTGTGGATGATAAGGTGTTTCCTCCATGTGTTTCAACCCATATTTGTCAAGAAAAGTCCAAAATAACTGGTTGCAGAAGTGCATACCCCTATCACTAATGATGGCTCTAGGAGTCTCAAACCTGGCAAAAATATTTCGCTTCAAGAACGTTGTGACACTCTTACCTTCATTGTTTGGAAGCGCAATTGCCTCAATCCATTTAGAAACATAGTCCATAGCTACGAGTATGTACTTCATCCCATTTGAGCTTACAAACAGGCCTATGAAGTCAATGCCCCAAACATCAAACAGCTCAATCATAAGGATGGGAGTAAGAGGGAGCTCATGCCTCCTTGATATGCTTCCTTTCCTTTTGGCATGCATCACATGCCTTTGCAAAATCATGTGCATTTTGGTGAATGGTTGGCCAATAGTACCCACATTGCAGAATTTTGCGGGCTGCGAAAATTCCACTGTGATGACCCCCAATAGGGGATGAGTGACAACCCTCCAATATCCTCAACATATCAACCTCGGGCACACATCTTCGAATCACCCAATCAGCACATATGCAGAATAAGTAAGGCTCATCCCAGAAAAACTTCTGCACATCAACCATGAATTTCTTTCGCTAATGAAAAGATAAATCTTTCGGTACCACATCACTCACCAGATAATTAGCGAAGTCCACAAACCATGGGATAAGATCCTGGGAAGTATCCAAAACCTGCTCGTCGGGAAATGTGCCCTCTATATCAAGCTCATCTCAAAGTGTTGTATTTTCCTCTAATCTTGGCAAGTGATCTGCCACCTGATTTTCGGTCCCCTTCCGGTCCTTAACCTCAAACTCAAACTCTTGCAACAATAGAACCCATTAAATCAACTATGGATTGGCATCCTTCTTTTCCATCAAATATCTCAAAGCTGCATGTATGAACTATCACCTTAGTTCCAAGCAGGTAAGCCCGAAACTTCTCGAATGCAAATACCATAGCCAATAACTTTTGTTCCGTCATGGTGTAATTCTTCTGAGATGCATTAAGAACATTGCTAGCATAATAAATTGGATGAAAAATCTTTTCATTCCTTTGGCCCAAAACAGCTCCCAGGGCTACTCCGCTAGCATCGCACATAACCTCAAACGGTAAGGACCAGTCAGGGGCCACTATGATCGGAGCAGTAGTCAATCTCTCCTTCAGGCATTCAAAATCCATCAAACACGCATCATCAAAACACAAACTTCACCTCTTTCTCAAGTAGCTTGCATAAGGAATGTACAATCTTTGAGAAATCCTTGATGAATCTCTGATAAAATCCTTCATGACCCAAAAAGCTTCGAACACCCTTTATAGAAATTAGAGGTGGTAGACTAGAAATTACATTGATCTTTGCTCTGTCCACCTCAATTCCCTTACGATAAATCCTATGGCTAAGCATTATACTTTCTTTGACTATGAAATGGCAGTTTTCCCAATTAAGCACCAAGTTGGTCTCTTTGCATCACTGCAACACCTTGCTCAAATGATCCAAACAATCATCAAATGAGTCAACCACCACCGAAAAATCATTCATAAGGACTTCAATAGTGTCCTCCAATATTTCAAAGAATATGGACATCATGAAGTGTTGAAAAGTGGCAGGCGCATTACATAACCCGAACAACATCCTCTTGAAAGCAAATGTCCCATAGGGGCAGGTGAAAATGGTTTTCTCTTCGTCTTCAGGGGCTATAGAGATTTGATTATACCCCGAATATCCATCTAAAAAGTAGTACCACCCTCTGCCTGCAAGTCAGTCTAGCATCTAATCCATGAATGGCATCGGAAAATGATCTTTCTGCGTCCAGTGATTTAGCTTCCGATAATCCATGCATACTCTCCAACATGTGACTGGTCTCAGTGGAATGAGCTCATTATTAGCATTTGGGACCATAGTTATTCCTCTTTTTTTTGGCATGCACTGAACTAGGCTCACCTATTTTCTGTCAACAATAGGGTAAACCACACCTGCATCCAACCACTTAATAATTTCCTTCTTGACCACCTCTTGCATAGGCGGATTCAACCTATGCTGATGCTCAATGCTCATCATACAATCTAACTCAAGTTGGATCTTATGTATGCAAATAACGTATGGGATCCCAATAATGTCTGATATGGTCCACCCAATGGCCTTTTTATACCTCTTCAGAATGGAGACCAAAGCCTCCACTTTCCATTCCACCAAGTCAGCTGCAACTATTACCAGTAATGTGTTTCCGGTCCCCAGAAATACATAACGTAAGTGAGATGGGAGTGACTTGAGCTCCAATACTAGAGGCTCCTCAATAGATGACTTAGCCGGTGGGGTCATATGATGTTTTAGATCAAGATCAATCTTCTTTGGAGCATAAGTGTACGACCCCATACTAGCAAGTGCATTAATGATCCCATCACCCCCATTGATCTCTTTCACATCAATATTCATCAACACCGTTGCTAAGTCCTCAATAGTCACTCTCTCATCAATAGGCATGATTGGAGGCTCAGCCTCCACAACATCAATCACTGGGACCACCAGCATTTTGTTTGGTTGTTCATGGACCTGCACACATTAAAAGTCACCTCTTCATTGTTCAATCGGAATTTCACTTGTCCGGTGTCCATGTCTACAAGAGCACACCCGGTGGAAAGGAATGGTCGCCCCAGGATAATGGGGACCTTGAAATCAACCTCACAGTCCAGAATAACAAAGTCGGACAGAAATATAAAGGACTCCACCTTCACTAGCATATCATAAAAAATCCTCACCAGACTTTTTACCATGTCATCTGCCATCAATAGCCGCATTGTAGTTGGTTTGGGGGCTCCCAAGCCCAACTGTCTAATCACTACCAACGACATCATATTTATACTAGCACCCAGATCACATAATGCCTTATCAAAGTTAAAGGCTCCAATAGTGCACGATATGGTGAAAGCTCCAGGGTCTTCCTTCTTCTGCACAAGAGATCGAGATGCTATTGCACTACACTGGTGCATATTATCAGCAGGTTTAAAGCTCACGGACCTCTTTATATTGAAAAGATCCTTCATAAATTTAGCACAGCTAGGCACATGCTCAAGTGCCTCGACTAATGGGATGTTTACAAATAATTGTTTCAGCATAGAAATAAATTTGTGATGCTTCCCATCTTCGACCTTCTTCTTCAGCCTCTGCGGGAAAGGGGGAGGAGGTCTAGGAATAGGTGTTATCTTTTGAGGTACCTCCTTATCCTTCCCTTTGTCAGACCCATGCTCCTCTACATTACTAGGAGTTGTCTTCTCAACTACATCATCAATCAAAACCTGCTCCTCTGAGTCCGCCACCCTATCATCATCAATCACTGAGGGCTCGACTATCTCATCAGTCACAACCAGCATAGGATGATCAATTATCGCCTTCCCACTCCTAGTAATGATAGCCATGTAATGACTGTCATTTTTTGGATTCTGAATTATATTACTGGGAAGAGTGCCCTTTTGCCTCTGGTTCATAGCAACAGGCATCTGACCAAGCTGCTGCTCAATCTGCTTAATGGTAATGACATGTGATTCCACCTTTTAGTCCATACCATAAATATCAGCGTAGAGTTCCTTAAAATGTCCATCTGTCACCTCCCTCTGCTTGAGTACCTTCGACAACATATCTTACACCCTTGAACTGCTAGACTCTGTTCACGGATTCTTGGAGGAACATAGAGATCGCTTTTATCATTTTTGTACTCCTCACACTTTTTCCAATCACCATTGTCTCTGCCTCTACTCCTATCCCTATAATGGAAGCGGTTGTAGTTGTTGTATCTGTAAAAGTTTTGACCTTGGTTCCCCTGACCTTGATGCCAAGAGTCTTGGTTAGACCCTTGTATTTTGGTTTGAGAACCCGCCCCTTGATTATTCAAACAATTGGCTAAGAATCTAACTCATCACCATTATTTCTCAAGGCCTTGCCCTGCGAACCAACTACATTCACGTTTTCTGTCCCAGCTCCCATAATATGTTTAGCCAAAAGGCCCATTGTGGTTTTGACCTCAGCAATATCATGATCTCACTCTTCATCCTTTATTCTCTTCTCTGCAGACATACCTACCGCATAAGTACCAGCCAGAACTTCCAACTCTCTTGTGTGCCATGCGCGGTTGGTTTGGGTGATCCTGTCAAGGACCTCAGCAGCTTTAGCATATGTATGACTCATAAATGTGCCGCCAGAGATAGTTTCAGCCACTGCCTTGGTGTTAGCATTCAGAGACCTATAAAATATCTCCAATAGTGTATCATCTGGGATCCTATGGTTGGGCACCTTTTTCAGCTTCTTGTTAAACCGCAACCAAATCTCATCAAGTGCTTTAGAATTCAACTGCGTGTAGTTATAAATTTCATCTTTCAGTTGCAATGCTCTATAAGGTGGAAAGAATCTCACAAGAAAAACTCTTTTAAGCTCCCTCCAAGTAGTGATAGAATCATTTGGCAGTTCAGCCAACCACAGTGTTGCCTCACTCCCTAGAGAAAGGGGAAATAACCTTAGTCTTATCGCATTTTGACTCACCCCCTGTTGTTTGTATTCTTTGCAAATACCCACAAAATTTGTCAAGTGAGTATGTGCATCATCAGTAGCATGACCCGTAAATATCCCCTTCATGTTGAGCAATTGGATCATCGCATTGGTAATATCAAACTTTGCCCCAGCAGGCAAAGGGGGAGGGACAATATCTCTAGTGGCACCGGCCTCATCAATATTTGTATCATCATCATCATCAAAGTACTGGTGCCTATGCTAGTCTGACCTCTGTTCCTTCTAGCTCGCTCATCTTCAGCAGCTTGGCGTTGCTCCCCAACGAGCCTCGCTACCTCTTTATCTCTTGCTCAAGCATGTTCCTCAGCCAACATTCTGGTTGTTGCTTCTTCCACTGTTTCTTGCCCGTGTGTGTTGGCCATGTTCCTTTAATTCTACAGTGTTCGCTCTAGTTCGTGATCAACCTGAACCAGGGATTTTCCTCAGCTCCTAGCACTGGGCATACACAAACCTGAGACCCGTGAACAAGCAAAAACAACAAAGAAAAAAATAAAAAGGAAATAAGGACCAACAGCAAAGCAAACAAAATTAACAAAAGCCTAAGTCGTATTCCCCGACAACAGCGCCAAAATTTGATGTCGCCCAAATTACACCTCGTAATGAGATATAAAGAAATCGATGTCAAATATAGAACCCAACCAGGGTTGGGGTCGAGTCCCACAAGGAATATGGTGAGGACCTTAGTTAATGCGTTTAACTACTATTATTGGATTACTTATTTCATATGGGGGGAAATTGTAGAAAGAAATAATAGAGAACAGTAGAGATAACGAGTAGATCCTTAATTTAAAATTGATTGAATTCAAAGAGTGAGTTGACTAGGATTGTGTTCCCTATGACTTCATAACCACAAGGTGTTTTATACTAGTGATTTATTCCAGTGTTAAACATGTAATATCGGTAAGTTAACTTCACCTAAATGGTTGGTCCCCTACTTAGATGATTATCACCACGTAACATGATCTGTATATGGACGTATACTTAATTTACCCTTACCCTTGATATCGGATTACCTATTCGTGAACAAGGTCAAGCTATTAGATGAGGGTTGATAGCCTCAAATCTCCATTGTTAATCCGTTTTCCCATTCATTACTCCCCTTGATCCAATGAGTAAGAAGAAGGCAAATTTTTACAACTGTTAAGAAATAATTAAAATGAAGGGAAAAACAATACATGCATAAACCCCATTCAAGATTCACTAAGTATTTTTGCCTATGTTAATTCATCATGGTTCCCACAACTCTAGTTGTGGATTTAGCTACTCATGCTTAAAATATTGCAATTAGAGATTAAAGAGGAAATCATAATTGAAACTTACAATAATTCATAGAAGAAACCATGCGTCTTGAATAAATCAACAAGATTCTAAGATTAATACTCCAAAGTCGTTTGCATCACCAAATTCAAGAAAAAAATTATGAAACTTGTTTCTTGAACCTTAATGTTAATCAACAACTTGAACAAAACATGCTTGATAATATGTGAACTAGCCATGACATGAGGCCCGTGAGTCGGCCAAAAACATAATTCATGATTAATAAGATTCATACATATTTGTAGATCATGTATATAGCTTGAATTTCATAAGATCATAATAGATAACATAATAAATTCATAATTTAAATCATAATTCATGGTGGGCTTGTCAAGAACATCAATGGAAGAATAGATCATAATCGATTCATCATGGGGCATACATAATTAAGCTTGATCACATAGAACTCGAAATCGATGAAATTATAAATGATTTAAAAAATAAAAATTAATTAAAACCCGTAGATTATAATAAGATTTTAAAATCACAAAACCCATAATCAAATTATTAGAGTTTAAGTGAACCAAAATCAAAACCCCATGAGTTTTTGATAAATTTTAAGTAATAATTCATAGAGTAGGGACATGGGTGTGGAAGAAATCACCCATTGATAGCCTTACATACCTAAGAATAACTGGTTCTTAACTTCCCTTGATTTCCCAAGAAGAAGATTGGAAGAATTGAAGAGAAAAAATCTTAGAATCCCCTTAGATCACCTTTCAATATCCTTGCATGCATGAATGAGAGTTTAGAATAGGTCATTTTCTTAAAAACCCAGCTTTCTCAAGCCAAAATGATGTAGTTTAGGGCCTCATATTGTGAAAAGTTTGAAATTATCCTTAATGAACCTGCCCGGAAATCTGGCCGAATGGAACCAATGAATGGCACTAACGGGTTGTTGGAACAAACGACGACTCGTCGCGTCCCTCGTCGTATAAATTGCTGAAGGCCTACTTTCAGAATCAACCAATGGACAGAGAGGATGACTCATCCTACCAACCAACGGTCTGTTACTTCGTCCATGGTTTTCTCATGGACCTTGGCATCTTATCTTTTTACGGGACACACCACGACTCATCACAACTAACAACGAGTCGTTGTTTCCCTTCCTTTAATCACACTGTAAATCTTATCCTCCAACAACAACCACAACCAACGATTAGTTGTTTCTCCTAACGTGTCATTGGGAGACCCATTATGGCCCACCTGAAGAACCTAACTACTTCCAATGACTGCTAACAACGACTCGTTGTTTCTCACAATGAGTCGTCATGTCGCCCATTGCCTGCACTGTCACCCAGTCTAATCTCAACGAACAACTCATTACAATGACTCGTGTTTTGATACCACAAGTCGTACCTTTGCTCGTCTTGTGATATTTTTCCCCATTTTCTGCAGTTTTCAACTTTTCACTTCTGGATCCATTCCTACGCCTTCCGAGGTATTAGAGTTTTGGGATTTTAGTTCCTTCCCTATCCTTCCAGTCTACTTAATCTACATTTGAGAATAAATGTTCCCAAGGGGAAGATAATGTAACACCCCAAAAGTCTCTAAATCAAAGTTGAGGCATGAAACGAGAAAAATAGAAAAATCTAAACCAGATCACAGAATGATTCATCGGGTGAGGCATCAAGTCACCTAACGAATCGTTAGGTGAGTCATTATGTAGGAAAAGTTAGAAAAAACTTGTGTTTGAAAGATTCTTGATGGCTGGTGGGAAGATCCAGTAAGTGTGATTACGAATCATTAAGTTGCAAGAAAAGATCAGAAAGTTGATTTTTGGTTCCAGTGGTAACAGATGGCATCTCACAACCTATGAAGTGACTTAACGAGTTGTGTAATGGGTCGTTAGGTATGGCATAGTCAAGCTCCCAACCAAGTCATTAAGGGTATTTTCATACTTTCTATGTATTTAACTCCTAAACTAAGTCGTATTAAGCTCCGAAGAGGGTATATTATAAGATTATATTCATTCCTAACCTTCATTCTACTCCTAACACCTCTAAATGAAGATCAAATCCTCTCATTGAAAGGCTAAGGTTCCTGATCATCTTCTTCTCAATTCCCTTGGGTCTCCACATCAAGTTAAAGATTTTTCAAGCCCAGGTATGTAGGGTCATGAATGGGGGATTTCTTCCACCCTCATGCCCAATTTTATCTCTATCTCATCAATTCAAGTATCCAAGCATGATCTTAAGAAATTCTATGGTTAGACCTAATTCTTATGAAATCTCTTATTATTTGTCATGAACTCAAGTCTATTATGAATTATGAATGCGTGTTTTCTACTAGAATCTCTCATGAATATATTATTTTCAAGATATAATGATTTTAATCAAGTATGTGATTTTATGAATCTCAATCTTAAGTATCATGGTCTAAATAGCAGCACTGTTTTCATGGCTAGTTCACGTATGTCAAGTATCATTTTGATTTTCACGTTTTCAACTAACTCATGCAAAATCAAGTATGTTTCATGACTATGACTATGAGCAATATGCATGTTTTGGAGTAGTATCTAGAATCGAGTAGGCTAGGATTCAAGGCACCCAGATCTCATAACTACATGCCACCATAGGTATTTATTCATGTTTGGGGCCTCATCAGAGAGTGTTCCCTCTAGCCCGACGGGGCTCACGAGGGATATCATGCCTTTATCATTATTTGCTCTGTCAAGGCTTAGGTTGGCTCTAGCCACTTGAGCAAAATAGTTGGGGCATCATGTGCTCATTTATGATGGTGTCGATTATGATGAGTATCCCACTATTCCTCATGTTTTAAGTTATTCATGTACAAGATTTATGATATCATGTTTTATAGTATGATTGACCCATTGATTAGATTATGAACTTTTACTTACATTTTCAAATATGTTAAATCATATGTTTTTACTTTCAAAAACCTTGGGTCCTTATGCTTCAGCTTATGATGAGTATCTCATGTTTATGACTATCTCGTGATCATAATGTTTGCATGTTGTCCTTACTTTCATGTCTTAGCTTTCCTTATACTCATGATTTGAGACTATCGCTTTACTAGAATGTTATACTTACCTTACATACTTTGTACATTAAAAGTATTGACCACATACTTCTATTTTATATCATCTCATGATATAGGTTCGGGTGATCAGTCTCAACCCCGATAATAGTTTCGCTCCCGCTTCAATCCAGTTCCAGTTTTGGTGAGTCCTAACGATCCGAGGACATCAGTTTTGTCATATGTTCCTTCATTTATGTATTTTAGTTTTCAGATTTTGGTATATCTAGTTAGGGGTGTTGTCCCATCAGCTCATCGTATGATTAGAGGCTTTTCAGACAGCTATATATTAGATGGTTTAGCATTATTGACTTGTTTTCTATGTTTATATTTTATGATATTCAGTCTTCCACTTATATTATGTGTAGTATTCCTTTCCACATAATTTAAGCTCAAGAATATGTTGTGTATGTGCCATGAGTTAGCTTGGAGTCATCCGTGGTTTCAGGTCTCATGTCGCGATTCGAGATCCATTAACGGGTCGTGACATTATCGATGGAAAATGGTTCTAGCATGGTTATTATTGATGGAAACTAGTTTCGACGTGTTACTGTCGATTAGAAATGATTCCGACGTGTGTTATTATCAATGAAAAATGATTCTAGTGGGTATATAGACTTTATGAGTCTCATATGGGTCCCGACTATCTGACATAGAAAACAGGTGTACACAGGTTCTTGGCAAGTGTATTACATTGTATTTCATATTGATTTGAGTGTTGAAGTGTTAATATGGTTGTGATATTGATTTGATTCATTACATTTGAGGCTCATTATGATATAATCAATTGTGTAGCTGATGTGATAACTCTATTCAGATATATTGTGATATCATCAGTGGTTTCGCTGACTTCGGATAATACATGATTTATTTACTTCATTGTATCGATATTAAATATATAAAACTCGTATTTGGGTGAATTATCATTATTGTAATACTAATAACTGTTGAAAAGAAATTTTTAGGATTATATCTCATCATCATTTTTAGAAAGGGTCAGTTATCAAAACTTGTTGAGTACACATGTTTTTCATACTAACTCTATACTTGCTGCATCTTTTTGTGCGCAAGGACGGAATCAGATACTAAGCATACTTGAGTTGCTACAAGGTTCGAGATTAATACAATTAGAGCTCATGGTTAGCTATCCTCTCTTTGGCAATATTGAGTTCTAGAGACTCCTTATTTTAGTCTTGTTGTATTCCTTCTATACATTTATTTTAGCTTTTGAGATTATTTTGGTACTCATAAATGCTTTTGTACTAGTTTCACTAGGTTTTGGACTTGTTTCGATTTTAGATTCTTTAATTCTACATTTATAAAAGTTAGTTGTTTATTTTATATTATTTCTACATTATTGAAATTGTTAATTGACCAATAAAGAAACGGAGTTCACCTACGAAGATGGTGGGTGCCTTCATAACTCAATGAAACTTTTGGATCGTGACACACATGGAGTCTGATCACTATTTGATCATCTAGTCATCACATACCTTTTTAGGGTATAAGACATTCATAACATGTTACTATCATAAACTCATAATAATCCCTTACCAAGAGCACATAAAGGATTCCCCCAAATCAATGAAATGATCCTTATTCTATGTTGGCATACGTAGTTTTAGATAATTGTAATCTGGATTTATGCCTTCTCAATTAATATCATTACTCCTGTGTCATTACGTGATAGCATGTAACTTGAAATCATGTTTATATTAATAGTCATAATTCATAGTTCATAATTCATTCATCAAGTCATAAAAATTATAAAGTCTCTCTCTTGCGAAGAAAAGGCCACATATCATGTCTCTCATGTCATAATCATATCTTGTTCAATCATAGAATCTGTCATTTTCTTATTTTAAAGGAAAATCATAAATCTGATATTGCATGCTTTTCATAAAAAAAAATGTAAGACTCATAGCATAAGATCATATGGATCATATAAATGAATTTCTTATTCAAAGTGAAATTACATGAACAAAATCAAAATTTTCATATTTAACCCTACTCATCACATAAAAGAGAAAAATTGGGATTTTCAAAGAATCTTGGCATGAGAAAGAACAATAATGTTCCCAATATGTAGAAGAGATCCTTACATACCTTTATTCATATCCAACAATGGTTAAAGTTCGTGCTTTGACGAAGAACGCTAACAAGCTCTATAATTAAACCTTTAAGAACAATTGTTTCGATTATCCTATAACCATGAGGTAAAATCACGTTATAAATTCATATATGGTGTTAGAAACACTATAAATTTACTAAGATTCACGTAGGAGAACTTATCTTGATGTAGGAAGGAGTTGAGAGGAAGGAACACATGTTTTAGGACACCCAAAATCGAGTGAAAAGTTTAAAGTTCAAAAAATTCGGACTGAGTCGTATTTATAGACTTGGACTGGGCTTGCATGTCAATGAATATTGGTCAATATCGTGATGACTTAGGAAGCACGCCATCATGACCATCGTGGTGAACTTCATTGCGATAGGCGCCGTGTTGCGGTGCCCGCTGCATTTCTACACTTGATCAATTTCTTCTCAAACTCTTATCTTCCAAGACTTCAATCGCAAAGCGGGTGCCCATAGCAATAGAATCTTACTGCATTGAGCATCGCATCATGGTGACTGGTACATCCCACATAGAGAAAAAAAAACTTGAATTCTTTATTTTTTTTCACCGCAAAGTATCCCTGTAGTGGTGAACTTCATGCATTAGGTGCCGCATCACGCTAACCGCAGTTGCGTCAATTAGGTAAACGTGCATAGCTTATTTCCTTGAACTCAAATCTTTAAGAGACTTAACGCGTTAGAGCAGGACCATGAATGTAGTATCAGATCCAATGTCACTTCCTTATTAGCACCATACCAAATGTTTCAACTTACCCTTTTTCAATGGTTCGACCATTAGTATGAAAATTCAAGGTGTTATATGCATTTTCTATAGCTCACAAATCATTAGATATAGGCTAGTAGACACAACAATAAAGTTGGTGTATGTTTTCACCAAGCTGGCTTTAGATTTTTTATTTTTGCTAGTTCAAACATTAGACATTGTGTAATTTACACAAATTTTCTTCTTTTTAAATTTTGCACTAATAAAATGTTCTACTAG
>JACEIK010015472.1:0-11269 GCA_018107945.1 Datura stramonium | reverse complement strand
CTAGGATGTCACATCCCTGCTCAACGATGTAGTTGTGGGGCTAGTTTGTTGTGTTTAGAGGCTCGAAAGACCATGAACATGCATTTTCAATTATGTGAGACAACAATTGATAATTTCATACCTGAACCATTACAAAGGGTAGCATTGCATGATTATCCGGCCTTAGCTCTAGTTTCTTCTTGAATGATTTCAGAGTATTTCTATGACCACCCCTAGATTTAAATAGAATTTATTGAAAACTTTTATAATCAAAACTTGTGAAAGTTAATATCACACTTGAACTTAATAATTAGCTGAATTAGTCCAGTCCTTGTGGGTTCGACATCCGGCTCTTAAAAAGGGCCACTGTATTACTTGTAAGACAACGTACGCTTGCATGTGCGCTTGGGCACAGTCACAACACTCATCTACCTTGCTCCCAAGGAACTCCGGCGGGTTCACCCTCAAGAAGTCTCTAACTCGAGCTGCCACTACATTGCATGATGGGAAATATGCGCAAAGGCCTCAAGAAGTTCTACATCGTTTTATAACGATGCTCAACATCGTCTATTGACGAAGCCGAATGATCAAATACATATCAAATATGGAATCATGCATATGAGAAGCTTTAGCTCAAGACGTGTCACAAGCTGAAAACATAATTGGGAGCCTTCGCTCCAAAACCATATTGTAAGCTATACATATAAATCTTTAACTCAAACATACCACAAGCTGAAAATATAATTGGCAGTCTTCACTCCAAAACAATATGGTAAGCTTAATTCGGGAAAATCATCATTCATACTTAACATGTGGGCATTGCCCAAAGCTTTATTATAATCAGAAATACTCAATTCTTATTGAAAACATAATTGTAAACATGGGTAGCTTGAAATCATGCTTTTCATCATAATATCTCATCATCATCATCATATACTCATCACAAATCTCATCTTTCATGAACATTACATCTATGGGATTTTAATTTCATAAAACTAGAATCATGATATTAGATTAAAAACATTATAATATTTGCCCATGCTTCATAATTCAATAGNTCATAATTCAATAGTAGAATAATAATCAAATCATACCCATGTATAGAAATTGAAGATTCATGCATTTGAGTTAAAACCCCATGGATTAGACATAGAATTTCATACTTTAGAGAGGGATTGGGCATGGGTGCGAAAGAAATCACCCATTCATAACCTTACATACCTGTTGGTAGCTGATTCTAACACTTCTTTGAATGCACAAAAGAAAATTGAAGGAAATTGAAGATCACTAGCTTGATCACCCTCTCAAATCTTTCTACCTTGCATGCATGAATGAGTAAGGCCTAAAATGAACTTAACTCCTTTAAAAGTCACTATTCATAATTCAAAACATCGTAGTTTAGGCCTTAGGAACTTAGGAATTATGGAAAAGTCTTTACTAAATTCATAGAAAATAACTGCCAGGTGGCCCTAATGGAGGACCCAACGACTCATTGCTCAGGGTCACGGCTCGTGGAGTCGTTCATGAAGTGCACTGCTTCACCTGATCTTCTGGGCTCATCACAAGCAGCCTAACAACTCATTACTGGTGACCACGACTGGTGGTCACCATCCGTGATGTACACCGCCTTCATGCCAAATATTTTCTCAAATAGCTGACCACGACCTACCCCATGAATCGTGGGGACGGACAACGACTCATGGGGTCCCTTCCATCAAGTCCACTACCCCTTTCCCTTTTATTTTCTTAATCCCCCTTGCCACGATTAACCCACGACTCGTGGGGCCTGGCCACGAGTCATGGTCATGACCGTGGGGTCTCCTCTTCTAAAGCCTTAAATTTTATCCCCTGGCCTTCCCCACGAGTCTCCTCATGACTCATTCTGAGTATGCTGCAGAATTTTCACTTTTGCTTCATTTCAATTCTCGAGTTTGATCTTTGGGCTTCTGGGGTATAACAATATGTCCCCCATAGGAACATTCTTGCTCAAATGTTGGAAACACACAAAAGAAGAGATATGCAATCATCTTATTAAAATACTGATCATTGAAATCGAAAACTGGCAGAATGACTACTTCCAATTCAAACTACACATCTGAACTAAATTCACGAATCATACAGACATCCATATGCATTAAAGAAACTTGCACACATGAACTGAACATGAAATTAAATAGAGTCTGAGTGCAAAACTGATGCCTCAAGCTGAAATTGAGCCGACGGAGAATAAATATGGGTATCTAGCCATCATTTCCGCTTGGCCTCCCACGTAGCTCCTTCAACATGCTAATTCCTCCATAACACTTTAACTGAAGCTACTTCCTTGTTCCTTAGCCTTCGAACCTATCGATCTAGTATTTCCACTAGAACCTCCTCATAGCTAAGGCTGTCTCTCACACCAACACTGTCCACCAGGACAACAAAGGCTGGATCACCCAAACACTTCTTCAAAAGTGATACATGAAACACAAGATGCATAGAAGCTAGTTCTGAAGGCAACTCCAACTTATATACCACCTTGCTAACATGTCTCGTTATCTGATACGAGCTGACATAGAGGGGACTAAGTTTCCCTTTCTTTCCAAACGACATCACTCCCTTCATGGAGGCACCCTAAGAAATACCCAATCATCGGCTTTGAATTATAACTCTCTTCTTCTCACATCTGCATAAGACTTTTTGCGACTCTGGGTAGTTTTCATCTTGTCTCTTATCAACTGAACCTTCTCCATTACTTCATGAACCAAATCTTTCCCTATCAATGCCACCTCAGCAACCTCAAACTATTCAATTGGCGATCTACATCTCCACCCATAGAGAGCCTCGAACGACGCCATCTAAATACTAGAGTGATAGCTATTATTGTAGGCAAACTCGATCAGGGACAAGTGATCATCCCAACTACCTTTGAAGTCCATCACACGTTCTCTCAACATGTCTTCGAGAGTCTGGTGTGTCCGCTCCGCTTGACCATCCGTTTGCAGGTGAAATGCTGTGCTGAGCTTAATCTGTGTACCCAATCCATTTTGAAATGACTTCCAAGACTGAGAGGTAAATTGAGTACCTCGATCTGAAATGATGGATAAGGGCACTCCATGCAATCAAAACAACTCCCAGATATATAGTTTGGAACAATCCTCCACCGAATCCATGGTTTTAACCGGTAGAAAATGTGTAGCCTTGGTCAACCTGTCTACCACAACCCAAATAGAATCATATTGTTGATGAGTATGAGACAGACCTGTGATGAAATCCATATTAATTTCTTCCCACTTCCAAGTAGGAATGTTGATATCCTAAAGTACACCTCCCAGTCTCTGATGCTAAACCTTTACTTGCTGAAAGTTCGAACACTTGGCTATGAATTCTGCAATATCCTTGTTCAAGCCATTCCACCAATAGATTTCCCGTAAGTAACGATACATCTTGGTGGCACCTGGATGTATAGAATACCTGGATCCATGAGCCTTATGCAACATCTGACTCCTCAAATCGCCCACGTCCAAAACAACATAAGTGGCCCTGGTACCGAAGGACACCATCTCCCCCTTGGGAGAAGACTTCTACCTTCTGATTTTGAACAGCTTCCTTCAAATTTACCAAAATCGAGTCCTCATCTTGTCTAGCTTTCATATCAGTCACCAAAGATGATTCTGATCCGTTCTGAACCACCACACCGCCATCGGTCTGGTCAACCAACCTAACTCCCAACCATGAGTCAATGCACATCCCTCACCAACTCCATTTTCCCTTCATCCACATGGGACACACTCTCCATAGGAATTCTACTAAGCGCGTCCTTATGATATTAGCCTTACTTGGATGATAAAGAACACTCATATTGTATTCCTTGAGTAGTTCCAACCCCCTCATTTGTCGAAGATTGAGATCTTTCTGTGTGAAGACATACTATAAGCTGTTATGGTCCGTAAACACATCCACATGGACCCCATACAATTAATATCGCCATATCTTCAAGGCGAATACCACCGTAGCAAATTCAAGATCATGGGTCAGTAATTCTTCTCATGGACCTTCAATTGTCTAGAGGAATATTCTATCACTTTCCTACGCTACATCAATACACACTCGAGTCCAATTCTCAAAGAATCACAATACACCACGAACCCATCAGTACCCTCGGGGAGAGTTAACACCGGTGCTGAAGTAAGTTGAGTCTTCAACTCTTGGAAGCTCTTCTCACAAGCCTCCGACCATTGGAACTTCACCTTCTTCAGGGTAAATTTGGTCAAAGGTTCTGCAATAGATGAGAAACCCTAAAAAAATCTTCGATAGTAACTGGCTAAACCCAAAAAACTGTGAATATCTGAAGGATTCACCAGTCAAGGCCAATTCTTCACCGTCTCAATTTTCTGAGAATCTACCTTTGTGCCCTCACTTGGTACCACATGACCCAAAAATACTATGGAGTTCAACCAAAACTCGCACTTGCTGAATTTGGCATATAATTGACGATCCTTGAGGGTTTAAAGCACTACTCTTAAATTAGCGGCATGATCCTCTTCGCTCTGAGAGTATATCAAGATGTTATCAATGAACACGATCACAAACATGTCTAGATATGTCTTGAATACTCTATTCATCAAATCCATAAAAGGTGTAGGAGCATTCGTTAGTCCAAAAGACATAACTAGAAACTAATAATGACCATACCGCGTCTTGATGGCTGTCTTTGGGATGTCACTCTCCTAAAATCTTAGCTGATGATACCCGTATCTGAGATATACCTTCGAGAAACACTTGGAACCCTGAAGCTGGTCAAATAAATCATCAATCCTGGGTAGAGGATATCTGTTCTTGATAGTGACTTTGTTCAATTGCTAATAATCAATACACATGGGAAGAGAACCATCTTTCTTTCGGACAAAAAGAACCGGTGCACCCCATGGAGACTTGCTCGGTCTAATGAAACCCTTATCTATAAAGTCCTTCAACTACTCGTTCAACTCTTTTAGCTTGGCTGGAGCCATTCAATAGGGAGGAATAAATATAGGTTGCGTGTCGGGAAGAATGTCAATACCAAAGTCAATCTCCCGCTCTAGAGGAACACCTGGCAAATCTCAGGAAAGACCTCTGGATACTCACGTACTACTGGAACTGACTGGTTATCGGGGTCTCAGACTCAGCATCCTTAACCCTAACTAGATGTTATACACAACCCTTATAAATCATCTTTCTGGCCTTAAGGTAGGAAATGAAATGGCCTACAGGCATAGTTGAACTACCCTTCCATTCCAAGACTGGATCACTCGGAAATCTGATCTCTACTGCTCGGGTTATACAATTAACTGAAGCATAGCATGCCAATAGCCAATCCACACTGAGATAACATCAAAATCAGTCATGACTAACTCTATCAAATCTACGGAGGTGACCTTCTGAAGAACTGAGACTGGTCAACATCTATACACCCGTCTTGCTATAACTGAGTCACCTACTAAAGTAGAAACTGAGAAGGGATCTGAAAAGACTTCGGGACTGACTCCGAAGCTACTGGCCACATAGTGTGTCACAAAAGACAAGGTATGCCCCAGATCTAGCAAAGCATAAACATCAATATGGAAAACAAGTAACACACCAGTGACCACATCCGGGGAGACCTCCTGCTCCTGGTGGGATGCTAAAGCATAGAATCTACTCACTCGCGCCCTGTGATCGGCTACCAACTCTGGGCATATTTTGATAAGCGAGTGAACTCGAGGGAATACTCTTGTACAGTCATCCTCCCTTCCTTCAAATTCACAAACTCAGCTGCCTTCAGCTCCCTCATCTCACGAGGGAAGAATCGGTCTAGGAATGCAACATGGAACTCTTCCCAAGTGACAAGACTAGCTCCGGTGACCCTGCTATCCTTCCATTGGCCAAAGCAGATATGCGCGACCCCTTTCAGCTAGTAATAGGCCAACTCTGCGCACTTAACTCCATTCACCCCCATGACTTGGGTGATCTTTACAATCTCATCTATGAACTCATGTGGGTCCTCATCTACCTTGGACCCAAGGAACTCTGGCAGGTTCATCCTCAAGAAGTCTCTGACTCGAGCTACCACTGCATTTCCATGCTACGGAACATGCGCAATGGCTTGCTGATTGACCTAAGTGGTCAAGGCCTGTACAAACATCTGAATAGCAGCCCCGAACTCAGAATGAGCAACTGGCTCCGATGCCTGGTGCTCCTGAACTGGTGGGGCTTGATGGTGCCCATTACCATTTTCATCCTCGTGGCCTTCACTATTCCCATTTCACCTACCATTCACTCTTCGAGGAGCCATGATTCTGCAATCGTGAATAGCACGAATTAGAAGGATAGAAAGACTTTTCATCGTACGACATAGATCATGAAAGAAAGGAACATTTCCTAAATGTCTCGTAGCCTCTTCTTCATAAGTGTGGCGCATATCACACCCATGAAGAAGATTCTACTTAACGCAGATTTCGGACACCCTAGGACACTTCAAAGCTATGGCTCTGATACCAAGTTTTTCACGACCCAAACGAGGGCCTAGTTTTTAACAGGGGACAAGGATCCCTGAGAGACCCCAAGTCGACCCATGGCATAAGCATACATCTGATCTCAATCAAGAAAACTGAATAATCAATAAGATAATCATAACGGAAGTCAAACTTGAACATAACATCGAAATACAAAATCCGAAGCTGAATGCATACATATGTCCTCTAAACATTACGAGTTGATGGGAGAAAACCCCAACTAACTCAATAAAACTGAAACTGAAATACATAAAGGAAAGCAGAATAGTCTAGTCCTCGGGAAATGAGGACTCAACCACAATAAGAATGCTAACTTTGACAAAATGACTACGAGCGGGGCTAAACCTGGAAGATGGGTCTTGTATCATGAAACGATACAGGATAAAGTATGCGGTCAGTACATGGAATGTACTGAGTATGCGAGGTAAGTAAAACTGCCAAAGTAAATAAAATCATTTAAAGACAATGCATAATATAACATAAGCATCAAGAGTCAGAGAGTAGGGCTTGCATGCATTATTTATGAAATTATGATCTATTCATAACATAACATAACATAAATTCGTAACACCATAACTGAATCGATTGACTCAAAGCTGAATTCTAACATTTATAAGTAAAGTTGAACAATGAGTCAAACCTGCTTTAGTACATGCATATATATATATATATAAAACTTAGTAATGAGACATGCATATTTGAAATCATGTGGAATAATGGGAGACTCGTCTTTTAACTGACATATCACGATAGAGCTTACATGGTCCCAACTATCACACTCAAGTGGGTAGAGCTGACCAAAGCCTTGCCAGGGCTAGGGACGATGCCATGATATCGGTATCGAGCTAAAGGCCCATCCGAATAGGGGAAACTCACAAGGGATGTCCCAAAGTCATAATAGTGTAAACCTATATTGGCGCGTAGTTCTGAGGCATAGGGTGATCAACCTTTACCTTGCTCGGTGCTAGATACTACTCCCAAAAGATGCAGAAGTTCTACATCGTTTTATAACGAAGCTCAACATTGTCTATTGACGAATCTCAATGATCAAATACATATCAAATATGGAATCATGTATATGAGAAGCTTTAGCTCAAGACGTATCACAAGCTGAAAACACAATTGGGAGCCTTCGCTCCAAAACCATATGGTAAGCTATACTTATAAAACTTTAACTCAAACATACCACAAGCTGAAAATATAATTGGGATTCTTCGCTCCAAAACAATGTTGTAATATTAATTCGGGAAAATCATCATTCATACTTAACATGTGGGAATTGCCTAAAGCTTTATTATACTCGAAAATACTCAATTCTTATCGAAAACATAATTGTAAACATGGGTAGCTTCAAATCATGCTTTTCATCATAATATTCCATCATCATCATATACTCTTCATAAATCTCATCTTTCATGAACATTACATCTATGGGATCTTAATTCATTAAACTAGAATCATGATTTTAAATTGAAAACATTATAAAATTTGTCCATGCTTCATAATTCTGTAGTAGAATCATAATAAAATCATACCTATGTATAGAAATAGAAGATTCATGCATTTGGATTGAAATCCCATGGACTAGACATAGAATTTCATACTTTAGAGAGAGATTGGGCATGGGTGCGAATGAAATCACCCATTCATAACCTTACATACCTGTTGGTAGCCGATTCTAACACTTCTTTGAATGCCCAAAAGAAAATTGAAGAAAATTGAAGATCACTAGCTTAATCACCCTCTCAAATCTTTCTACCTTGCATGCATGAATGAGTAAGGCCTAAAATGAACTTAACCCCTTTAAAAGTCACTATTCATAACTCAAAACGTCATAGTTTAGGCTTTAGGAACTTTGGAATTACGGAAAAGTCCTTACTAAATTCGCATAAAATAACTGCCAGGTGGCCCTAATGGAGGACCCAACGACTCGTTTCTCAGGGTAATGACTCGTGGAGTAATCTGTGAAGTGCATTGCTTCACCTGATCTTCTGGGCTCGCCACGGGCAGCCTAAAAACTCATTATCGGTGACCATGACTCGTGGTCACCATCCGTGATGTACACTGCCTTCATGCCAAATATTTTCTCAAATAGCTGACCACGACCTACCCCATGAATCGTGGGGATGGACCACGACTCGTGGGGTCCTTTCCATCAAGTCCACTGCCCCTTTCCCTTTTCTTTTCTTAATCCCCCTTGCCACGACTAACCCAACGACTCGTGGGGCCTTGCCAGGATCGTGGTCATGACCGTGGGGTCTCCTCTTCTCAAGCCTTAAATTTTATCCCCTGGCCTTCCCCACGAGTCACATCATGACTCGTGGGTGGATATCACGAGTCTCCTTATGACTCATTCTGAGTCTGCTGTAGAATTTTCACTTTTTCTCTCTTTCAACTCCCGGGTTTGACCTTTTGGCTTCCGGGGTATAACAATTCGGATCTACCAAACCCAAAATAGATATTTGATCCCATCAGGCACTCTCTTGTATGACTCTTTGCACACTTCCCGTTGACTGAAAAGGTTTGCTCTATCTGCATGCTCCTCTGGTCCCTCAAACTTGAGGCCCTGCTCCTCTGATCACCTCGTGATCTGGAAAGGGCCCTGCCCAAGGATGGCGCTGGAGCTAATGACATATGATGAGACTGCAGGTGATGTCTGCCTCCCTATCTCTACTGAGAGAATCCATAACTGTCTGTCCTGGCCCTCTTGGCCTCTCTCTCTCTCAAATGTGCCGCCTCCATCTGCTGGGCGTGAAAAACCATCTGGGGAAAATTAATATCCTGATGAAGCATGATGATCCTACAATCCTTGTCCAGGTAGTCCACCATTCAATGTACAAACCTGCTCACCCGAGCTCTCTGATCCGCCACTAGCTCTGGTGCAAACTTGGAAAAACGAGTGAACTCCAGAGCATACTCCTAGATTGTCATGTTGCCCTGCTTCAGGTTCACAAACTCTGCTGCTTTAATCTCCTTCATCTCGCAAGGGAAGAACCGATCCAGAAATGTAGCATGAAACTTCTCCTAGCCAACAGGGCCTGCTCCATCTTCCCTGCTATCCTTCCACTGCTTGAACCATATGTGCACAACCCCTTTCAACTGATACGAGGTAGATCGGTGCTCTCTTCTCTGGTCACCCTCATGATATGAGTGATCTTTAGGACCTCATCAATGAACTCATGTGGATCCTCATCCACCTTTGACCCAAAAAACTCTGGAGGGTTCATCCTCAGAAAATCTCCGACTCTTGCCGTCGTCGCATTCCCATTCTTAGGGATATGCGCTACCACTTGCTGATTGACCTGGACGGCCAAGGCCTGAGCTAGCATCTGTATGGATGCCCTGAACTCAACGTGGGTAACCTGCTAGGGTACATGCTCCTCATAGGCTGTGGGGCCTGCTGGTGCCCATCTCCATTACCATTCTTGTGGCCATTTCTGTTCTCGTTTCTTCTTCCATTAACTCGGCGAGGAGTCATGATTCTACAAATGCGTATAGCACGAGTTATAAGGATAGAGAGACATTTCATCACACCACATAGATCATGAAAGAAGGGACATTTCCTAAATGTCTCGTTGCCTCTTCTTTATAAGTGTGGCGCGCTTCACACCCATGAAATATACTCTACTTAACGCGGCTTTCAGATACCCTAGGACACTTCAAAACTTAATGCTCTGATACCAAGTTTGTCATGACCCGGACGTAGGCTCAGATCGACACATAGGATAAGAATCCCCGAGAGGCTCCAAGTCGACCCATGACATAAACATAATGTCTAAACTCAATATGATAAAGAGGAAGTTTAACACACATAATAGCGGAAGTTTGTATACACATATATATCAAGATAGAACCGAATCAACAACGACAAACTGCTTTTGTTCTACATAATTTCTGGAAAGCCTCTAACATAACTGATGAGCTGATGGGACAACACCCCAACTAGCTCGACAAAGTATGAAACTGAAATAACATAACAAACTATAGATGTTTGAACGTCCTCGAAAGATGAGGGCTCACCAACACTGGCTGGACAGGTTTGAGAGGGAAGTAGGGGCTAATGATGCAACTGAGACTGACCCCTCGAACCTGTATCATGAAACGATACAACATAGAGTATGCAATCAGTACTTAGAATGTACTGAGTATGCAAGGTAAGAAAAAAATTGGATATTTAAAATATATAAGAGTTCATAAGAGTAGGACAACATGATCATAACATAAATATCATAATGTAAACATAAGGGCTCAAGGTTTTCAAAACATTCATAAATCAGTCATAATCATAATCATAGGTGAAAACTTCAGTTAAACATGACTTGAGCTAAGTCACATAAATATAACCATGCATAAATCATGAGGAACAATGGGAGGGCTTGTCATAACCGACACCATCATGATAGATCCTTACATGAGGCCCCAACTATCTCACTCAAGTGGGCAGAGCCATCCCAAGCTTGCTAGGTAAGGGACGTGCAGTATGTGATATCACGAAAAGTGGATCCATTGACATTTGAATATATATAAACCTACAGTGACATGTAGTTCTGAGACACCGGCGTAGTCCTTTGAATGCCGAGATACTCGGTGCTAGACACTGCTCCAATAAACATGCACATCAGGGCTCATATAGTAATTGTAAAATCATTCATGAAGTTCATGGCCAAATAAATAATAATGATGAGCCCGCAAGTGTACGGGTTGTACAAGTAATATAGTGGCCCTTTTAAAGAACCGGAATGTCGAACCCACAGGGACTGGACTACAGGGTAAAACCT
>JACEIK010015471.1:0-18892 GCA_018107945.1 Datura stramonium | reverse complement strand
TAAAGATATTGCGTCTGTCAAAGTATTATGACGTAACAGGAACCGAGAGGAAATGTCGTGGGAGGCTGAGGAAGATATGAAAGCTAGATATCCTCACTTAATCCAGGCCTAGTCAGGCGACAAGTATGTCCGTATTATGATTTATGCAATACCTTATAGTTGTATATATAAGAAATGAGAAATATTGATGTTTAGCTATCAAGTGAATCATATAGTATTGTGTGGAGTACCTGTATTGGACTTTTCTGCATTTCAGGTTTTTAGGATAGTCCATATTACAGGGAAAACTCTGCCGAAATTTTCCTAGAAATAAGTTGAGTAAGTTGAGAAGTCCTCTAAATAGCAGTTTTCATTCGAGGACGAATGTTCTTAAGGGGGGAGAATGAATCATATAGTATTGTGTGGAGTACCGGTATTGGACTTTTTCTGTGTTTCAAGTTTTTGGATAGTCCATATTACAGGGAAACTCGCCGAAATTTTCCTAGAAATAAGTTGAGTAAGTTGGAGAAGTCTCAAATAGCAATTTTCATTCGAGGACGAATGTTCTTGGGGGGAGAAACAGCACTCTGTAAGATTTCCGGCATCTAGATGGCCTACTCGCACGTTAGTTAAGCATATTTGAAAGTCACATGTGCTAGAAAAGGGCCCGAAAAGATCTGACGAAAATCTTGTTGAACCACCGCGGGAGGCGCTGAGGCAGAGCCCTCCGCGATGGCACCGTGTCACGGAGGCGGGGCCACCACATTGCCTCAGAGACGTTGGGCCTATCCAGCTCCGGGCATATAAAGCACCCACTTCGACTTGTGATGTTATTTCCATAATATAAATTTCCAATTAAAACGTGAGAAACAGATAGGGACGAAGGAAAGTAATATATAATCGTTTGATTACGCTGCCAAATGAAGTCTAATCTCAAATTAACCTCAGGTACCGAGGTATTAAGCAGCAGGGAGCACCTACGGAGTTTGTTTCATGAAATACGGCCGACGAATCGACGAGCTACCGACCTAAGGTAAGTAGAATTGCTCCAAACTAGTGTCTATGTGCCCTGGCTGTGAAGTGAATACTTCTCCTTGAACTTCTTGAAAAATAGCAAGTTTTCAACCTTTCTTCGATAAGCCTAAGTTTAGGCTATTATTATATCGAAATTGACGTCGTCCTTCGTAATAAAGCTGTATTTAGCTCTAATCAACGTGTTTATCCGACTGTCGGATAACTCGAGGTTAAGGTATGTGAAGTTGTTCTTCGGCAAGTTAGTGCTTATTGGCAGGACCATAGTAACTCCGTATTTGAAACCCCTGAGTTGAATGCGATAATTGAGCAAGTCAATAATTCTGGTTTGCGTTGTCGTATCGTATTTCAGTCCGAAACATAGAAAGCATGCGCCAAAGAGCAAGTTAGCATTCCAGATTCAGTATAGTTTATTGTGTGATTAGCAAGCATGTTGTAGAATAAAAGAAACAGATTTTCGTAATAAAAGCTAGTAAAGTATAATCAGCTTAGGATGATGAGATATTGGCTACAAATTAGCCAACAGTTAAAGAAAGATTCAGAATCAGTATAATCAGTAAAGAATCAGCTTAGTACAGAAAGAGATCATAATAAGAAATCAGTTTTCGAAAATCTTTTTTCGCCATACATGCTTGCTATTTATATGTACTATTTGCTTGTTGAGACTTGTTGTGGCGTGAGGGCCTTGGCTGAGTGTCCTCGCTGCCCCTGGGTTGGTAATCGTGACGCCCACTGAGCGGTGGGTTTACATCACCCGAGGTGGCATGCCGTCCCTAGTTTGGATGAAGATGGATGAAGCTTTCCCCCATAGCCAAATTGGACAAGATGCATGTCTCCTTGTTGATTTATTCCAGTGGAGGTGCAGCTCCGGTTTTAGATAGCCCTGAGGGGAAACAGCACTTCATCTCGTTACTGTCTAGTACATTCAGTTGTCTCCTGTTGACTTGTTCCCAGGTGAGCAGGTGTAGCTCCGTTTTATAGCCCTTCGTTGAGTTTGTTTCCGGGGATCCCAGACCCCATTCATACTGTTCATACAAGAGTCCTCCGGACCCAGACACGGTTACTTATATCGGAGGCCGAGGCCTGAGCCGGAGACCAGGGGCCGGTAGAGGAGCTCCGGGTGAGCAGATGAGGAGTGACTTATTTTTTGCCATGTGTTTTGACCCGGTAGGGGTATATAGATTGTTTGCTTGCTTGGCGCCATCCGGCTTATGGGGGTTGGTATTAGCTCTTGCTTGCTGCATTTGTATATCTATTTATATGTTGTATACTAGCTACTAGACAGCAGGCCGTCGCGTTTACAGGTACGCCTCCGCCTTATAAGTATAGAGCATGACCAGCTTCCTATACTGGCTTATCTAGATTCACTCATCTCCTGCCATACAGATTTGCTAGTTGGCGCTGTCTTATTTCAGTTCGTTTCAGTTATGTTATTTCAGTTGCTTTTGCACACTCAGTATAGCGGTACTGATGCTAAGTGATGCTGCATTACTTGCCCGGTAGGTATTAATAGACGAGGAGGCGATCCCTCGTGATTCTAACTCTATTGAGTTATCAGCTCCTGTCATCCGGAGTCTGATCCCCAGAGGTGTAGCTCTTTTCCTTTTATGTACAGTATGGGTAGGTCGGGGCCCTGTTCCGATCATCTCTATTGTTACTCATAGAGGCTAGAAGTAATTGTATAGTCATTTAGTATCTCTGTTTTTATGATTGGCCGTGTGAGGCGATTGTTTGATAGTAGTGGTGACCTTGCCGGTCACATACTTTTCACCAGTACTGTTAAATTCAGATGTTCTGGTCAGCTGTTATTCATGTGTACATGTGGTTATAGGCCTAGACGGCCGGAGGCCATGTTTACGTACCTGCCATATAGCCCTTTATTTCTAGAAACCTGAGATAGAGCTAGCCAGGCACTCAGATGTCTTGGCCCACTAGTTAGTAGTCCAGGTCCTCCTAGGGCACCAGGTGCCAGTCATACCCCTTCCCAAGTGCGGGCGTGACTCTAAGGAATCGGTTTTGTATGGCTTGAACATGAATTTCTTTATCACAGAAATGTAGGTGGAAGGATTCATAACTTAAGTTGGGTTAAATACGAGAGTTTTAATCCATAGGCAATAATTCTTGACTAGCAACTGAAGGAAATATTAACCGAATTGTATCGATGAATTACTTCCTACATGTCCCTTTAGTCAAAGATGCTCATAACTATAGTTCAGACTCAAATTGTACATTTGTTTTAGATTAGTGTAATTAGGAAACCAACTCTCAAAATCTTCTTTAAGTTGTTGTCTGCATTTTTAGGGTTAAAGTTCATTGACACCTGATTTGGATTATTACCTTGGTCCAGTCCCCTCGTGGATCGATACTTGGCTTACTTGAGCCATTTTACTACTTGTTCGACCACGTGCACTTGCGTGTGTAGTCGTCTGTAAAGACCCCTGAACAATTCTAAATATTAGATTATGCTCAAATAGAGGCAGTGCAGGTAAGTAAGCGGGAGAGTTAGGGCCAAGAGGGCCAGGACTAATAGCTTCGTATTCTCCCAGCAAAGACCGTGGTGGCACCATCTTTCAAAATTTCAAAGATCACTAACTATGAGTGTCATCTAGGTCTAGGCATGACCAGAGGATGAGCATCAAGCTCCTGAAGTCAGGGAGCAGACCATAGAGTCTAGCATCCCAAAGTATGGTAGGTGTGGCCGGAGACACAGGGGTCAATGCTTAGCAAGTTCAAGTGGGTGAGGAAAGCCTTGCATATATGCTCATATACTGTCCAAGAATCCAAACATGGCTATGATAGGGGCCGAGGCCTCAACCTACCAGCTCAGCAGCACCACCAGCACACCAGTTCAACAGGTGCATCAACTAGTGAAGGTGGTCAGTGCCATAATAGATTTTTATGCTCATATCTCTCATCGGGAGAAAGCAGAGCTCTCCCCTGCATGTGGCTCACTGAATATTATAAGTATTTAACCTTGATGTATATGCATCATTAGATCCAGGGCTACTTTTATATTTTGTGACGCACTATGTTTCTAGTAGTTTCAAAGTCAGTCCCAAAATCCTATCAAACCCTTCTCAGTCTCTACTCCGCTTGGTGATTCAGCTTATAGCTCGACTGATATACATACATCGTTGTGTCACAGTTCTCAAAAGTCATCTCTGTAGCAGATTTTAGTATAGCTAGACATGAAGATTTTTTTGTTATCTTTGGCATGGATTGGATACATGCATGTTATGCCTCAGTAAATTGTGGAACTTTGTGCGGAGTTGTGATTTTTGTATCGAGCCAATCCTAGAGCGGAAGGGTAGTTCAGCTTTTCCTGTAGGTCACTTCATTTCCTACCTTAAGGCCAGAAAGATGATTTTTATGGGTTTCGTGTACCATCTAGTTAGGGTTAAGGGATGCTATGTCCAAACCCCGACTATTCAAATAATTCCTTATGTGTGCGAGTATCCCAAAGTGTTTCCAGATGATTTTTCAGGAATCTCTCGAGCGGAAGATTGATTTTGGTATTGACCTTCTTCCCACATGTAGTCACTATATCTATTTCTCCTCTACAGAATGGCTCTAGTTGAGATAAAAGGAGTTTGAAGGAGCAGTGGAATGACCTCTTAGACAAGTTTCACGTAATCTAGTAAATTAGAGTGCACCAGTTCTCTTTGTCCAGAAGAAAGATGGTTCCTTTCAGATGTGCATTGATTACTGGCAATTGAACAAGGTGACAATCGTTGAATAGGGTATCCTCTCCACAAGATTGATGATATGTTTGACCAACTTCGTGGTGTTAAGTGCTTCTCAAAGATAGACTCTCGATCCGGGGTATCATCAGCTTAGGTTTGGAAGAGCAACATTTCGGAAGACAAACATTCAGGACTCGGTATGGTCACTATGAGTTTGTAGTTATGGATTTTCGACTATCGAATGCTCCTTCATCTTTTATGGATTTAATGAACATGGTGTTCAGTCATATTTGGATATATTTAGATTAGCTCACATATGATATTTCCTATATACTCAGAGCAAGAGGAAATATGCTGCCTTTATTTGATGTGGTGGTGCTTTAGACACTCTATGACTGCCAATTATATGCTAAGTCTAGCAAATGTAAGCTTTTGTTAATCTCAATGAAATTTTGGGGTCACGTGGTGTCAAGTGAGAGTGTACAGGTTGACTCTCATAAGATAAAAGCGGTAAAGAATTGCCCAGAACAGTGAAGTCTTTGCATATTAGGAGTTTTTGGTTTAGTTAAGTTATTATCAAGAGGTTTGTTAAAGGGTTTTCATCCAATAGCATCATGACTAAGATAACCCAGAGGAAAGCAGTTTCAATGATGAGAGGCCAGAGAAGATCTTCCACGAGTTTAAGACTCGACTCACCATAACAGTAAACCCTACCTAAGGGTAGCGATGGATTTGTGTATATTGTGACGCTTCGAGGATCGGTCTTGGTTGTACTACACATGGTAAAGTTAGCCCACTTCCAAGCAACTAAAAGTCCATGAAAAGAACTATCCAACTCAGTACCTGAATTGTATGGTAGTATTTTCCTTGAAGATTTGGAGACACTATCTATATGGGGTCCATGTAGGAGGTTTTTACGGACCACAAAGCCTTCACAACATTTGTTTACTTATAAGGATCTAAATCTACAAAAGAGGTGATGGTTGGAGCTTCTTACATTATGGACACACTTTTCTTATCATCCGGGTTAGGCTAATGTGGTGGCAAAACGCCTTAGCGTGCTTTCTATGGAGACTGTGACCCATGTAGATGAGGAGTGTGGTGAGCTAGGTGAAGGATGCATCGGCTTGCATGGCTAGGTGTCCGTCATGTTGACTTCTACGTATGGAGGTGTCATTGAACAGAATGACTGTAATCATCTTTGTTGACCAAGGTAAAAGTTAGATAAGACAAGGATCCTATTCTGGTAAAGTTGAAGGAAGTCATTCGGAATCAGAAAGTGGAGGTATTCTCCTAAGGGGGAGATGGTGTGCTTTGATATCAGGGTCGTTTGTATGTACCGGGCGTTGATTAATTGAGGGAGCGGATGTTGCATGAGATGCATGGTTATATTCTATTCATCCGTGTGCCATCAAGATGTACTGTGACTTAGGGGAAGTCTATTGGTGGAATGGGAAATTATCAAGGACATAGCGCAGTTTGTGGCTATGCCCAAATTGTCAATAGGTGAAGGTTGAGCATCAAAGACCTGGAGGTGTGCTTCAAGACATTAAAATTCCTACTTGAAGTGAATAAATAAATATAGATTTCATCACAGGTTTTTCGCTGTACTCGTTGGACATATAACTTATTTAATGTTGTAAGATGATTGACTAAGGCAGCTCACTTTCTACCAATCAAAAACTACCAATTCAGCGAAGGATAATGCCAAAACATATATTCGGGTATTAGTTTGGGTTGTGTTGAGCTCTTTGTCCAACATACGGATAGCGCCACTAGCGATCTGCTTTGAGATCGCTTTAAGGGACTTGGTACTCAAGTCAAGCTTAACACAGCATTTCACCCACAAATAGATGGTTAGGTTGAACAAACCATTCAGACTCTTTAGGATATGTTTAGAGCGTGTGTGATTTATTTCAAAGGTAGTTGGGATGATCATTTACCTCTCATTGAGTTTGCATATAACAACAAGCACATCCAGAATTCAGATGGCTACGTTGAGGCTCTCTATGGGCGAAGATGTAGATCACCTATTGGTTGGTTCAAAGTCTGTGAAGCTGCGAAGACTGATAACGCTCAAACCACACCTCTTTACAAAGTATGAAGTGGACGTTGTCAATAAAGAACCCATCTAGAGGTTGGGGTCGATCCCACAGAGAATACGGAAGAATGTAGAAGAACGCCTGTGCTTAAGCTTTTTAGTTAATTATTTCCTAAGAAGGGGGAATTTTTAAAAGTAATAAATAACAATGTTGAGAAATTGTCTGTTTTTACCAAATTAATGCAACTAACTAGGGTAAGTTTTCCCCATAACTTTATAACTACAAGGTGTTTTATACTAGTGATCTATTCCGGTGCTTAGCGTGCAATATCGGTATGTTAATTTCACCTAAATGGATGGTCCCCTATCTAGGTGATTTTCACCACGCAACTTGGTCCGCGTCTACGGGTGTATTCTGGATTAACCCTTACCCTTAATATTGATTACCTATTCCTGAACAAGGTCCTTAGATGAGGGTTGATAGCCCAAATCTCTATGGTTAATCTCTTTTCCCATTCACTACCTCCTTGGTCCAGGCAAGAATAAGGGAAAGTTCTAACGTTTGCAATTGTTAAAATCAAATTAAAACTATGGAAAAACAGTACATGCATTTAACCCCGTTCAAGAATCACTAAGTATTTTACCTATGTGTGCTAATTTGTCATGGTTCCCGCAACCCTAGATTTGGTGGTTTTAGCCAATCATGTTTATAAGTAAATTAATAGAATTCATAAATAAAAGCAAAAGTTAATACTTACAATGATGATCAGTAAGAATCTCACTTGATTATTGTAACAATAAAGAAGAACAACTCAAAATCGTCCAAAAGTTTGTCGTAAATCCTAAGCCCAAGACTCTGTCTAAAACATAGCTTCTAATTCTACTTCAAACTTAAAACTTTGTTATTATTACATGAAAATAAAGGGTATTTATAGTATTAGATTTATGCTTTTCTTGTTCCAAGTGATTAATTTGACGGGGATTTAATTTTCTTTACCTAGTTGAAGAAGGAATTGGATTATAGCCATTGGAAACTCTCAAGTAAATCGCTCCTTTTAAATGTCGTGTCCTCCATGCCGCATAGCACACCCCATCGCCCGGGAGAGTGTTGATGCGCGTGCCTCATCGTGCAGATCAAGTGCAGCATCGCACAGGCTGTTGCGGCAGGAGAGTAGTTGTCGCGCGTGTGCTCTGCACCAAAACAACGGCGCCTCACGCCTGGCCTTGTGCCAAATTTGTTGCACGTCACACAACCCAATACGTGTGATGATGGCACTGCACATGTTGTTGTCCATGTGCTAAACATCAATCCTACATCATTCAATCCCACTTCTTCACATTTGTTCAATAAAGCCTCAAATATGTTCAAATCTATCATCTTAAGCCCTAAAAATATCTAATCACGCGTGTTAGTCATTTTCACAAATATATAACATAAACACATGCAAACACATAATTTGTTCAAAACATAGTGAAGTACGGGCAAAATATGTCTATGAAGTGCGTGAGTACGCCCTTCATCAACACCCCACACTTAAACTATTATTCATCCTCGAACAATCTACTACTTCCCTTCTAACAATTAAGCACAAAATTCATCCTACGAATAGGTAAACATATACTTAGGATCATGAGATAAATCAAGAAGCTCAAATAACTCACTCGTATGCATATAGGTTCAACATTAAGATGTCAAAGTTCGAAATAACTTAGCTTTTGAAAATTAACTCATCAAGACATAGTATGGGCCAACATAAATTCTATGTAATTTAGCAATCAAGATTAAACCAAAGTCTTACCAAAAAGTCTTACCATTGGGCCCCTCACAATTTGGAGATGTCTGTTTTCACAATAAGATATAGAATAAGATTAACTTGGGCATAAATAAAATAATTTCCGGGCCACTCTCACAAAAGAACTCAACATACATGCAAAAGAATACCCATAGGCTTGCCCTCCTTAGTGTAATACCGCGCTAATATAAATTTATGAATCAAGGATCAATTAAAACTTTAATTTGGTTGTAATATAGGATAAGGGACGGGTAGGAACTATTTGGCCAAGATAGTGGCTAATCCCTAAGCACTTTAATACTTCACGACACTTTGATTTTTAAGCACATTCTCCAATTTCCAAAATTTTCTTTATACCTCCTTATTTTTCAATTTCTCTTTTTCAATTTACTTGACTAGTGAGAATTTTTCTCTTTTCATCATTGAGCTCATTCACAAACATTTTTTTTCATCTTCAATTTTCAAAGCTCTTTCTTTTTGTTTTCCAACTAACAATCACCCTCCTTGTTTAGCAAAATTTCACCTTTTTGTTTTCTTCTAATTTACCATACTTATTATCTTTTCCCTTCACTTTTCCAATGATGCTCCTTTCCTACAAAAATTTTTCATTCAAGTGCTCTAGGAGTCATTTGGATCAAATACAAGTCAATAAAATAAAAAGGATTCAAGCTTGTAATATGGCTATCAAAAGAATAGATTAAGGCTTAACATGCATAACTAGGATAATTACAATCAAGGTAGGTAAATAGGATAAAAATAGGGTTATCAAAGAAACGCCTATATCACTTCCTAAATCCATCATTCATATTTCTCTTTTCACACACAACGGGCAAGTTCTAGACATCAATTTACAAGCATGGAGTATATCAAAAATAATTTCTCACACATTGGCACAAGATAGTTTAACAATGGAAATCATGATCACATAAACACATATATTTACACTCCATGCATAACATAATTAAGCCCATTTTTCAAGTACAAGAGTCAAGTTCCCAAAAGACTAAGTGTTTCTACCTTTTTCTCATGCATTTTTGAGTGAATTTAATAAAGTTTCAGTTGATACCTAAAGTGAAGCACCTAGCATTCGTAAGGCGCAATTCTTGTTCTCTCCTAATGACTCAATTTACTCCTACATTGGTCATCATCCATCCATCATTTGGAAAAAGTCATGAATCAATGACAAAAATAAATAAATAAATAAAAATCTAGACTCTCTAGCTCTGTCTAAGGGACTATCCACCGGAAAAGTACTGAAAAAATAAAACCGTAGGACCCAAAAATAAAACAAAACAAAATACTAAAACCAACAAGCATGCATGACAAATTATAAATCTCAAAAAAAAAACTAGGCCTACCATGTGCAATTTAGCAATTAAGGCATGCATGGTAATATGAAGTCTACATCTCCCACCCCCACACTTAATTGGTTATACTATCCCTAGTGCTAAAACAAATAAGCATAAAGTAATAGAGTGCAAGAAGAACTTCCTAGGCCTCTACCTCGTCTCAATATTTAAGCTCAATATTATTGAAAATTATTACCTATCACCTGCACACTTGAACAAACACAAAAATGAACAAAAGATTTATCCCGGGTTGCCTCCTCAAGTAGCGCCCCGATTTAACTTCATGGCACGACACAGGTATCTTAATTACTCGCATCATCAAGATACTCTGTTAGAGACCATGGCCGCCATCTTGGCCGCTTTTTTACTCACGCTAACCTGTGACACATCAGAATGTAAAATAAAACAAAAAAAAAAAAAAAGAAACAAAGACTAAAAGTTAAACACAAGCAATTAATCTAATCCTAAACCGTATCTCAGAACGCGCCACTTTTTGATAATGCTCAAACCACACCTCCTTACGACGTATGAACTGGAAGTTTTCAATAAAGAACCCAACTAGAGGTTGGGGTTGATCCCACAGAGAATACGAAAGAATGTAGAAGAACGCTAGTGCTTAAACTTTTTAGTTAATTATCTCCTAAGAGGGGGAATTTGTAAAATTTATCGATAACAATGTTGAGAAATTGTTTGTTCTTTCCAAATTAATGCAACTAACAGGGTGTTCCCCTTATGACTTTATAACCACAAGGGGTTTTATACTAGTGATCTATGTCGGTGCTTAGCATGCAATATCGGTGTTAATTTCATCTAAATGGTTGGTCCCCTTTTCAGGTGATTTTCACCACGCAACTTGGTCCTTCTACGGGTCTATTCTTGATTAACCCTTACCCTTAATATCAGATTAGCTATTCCCCGACACGATCAAGCTATTAGTGAGGGTTGATAGCCTCAAATCTCCATTGTCCGATAAGAAGAATATCCCTTTTCTCATTCACTACCTCCTTGGTCCGATAAGTAAGAATATCCCTTTTCTCATTCACTACCTCCTTGGTCCGATAAGTAAGAATAAGGCACGTTCTAATGTTTGCAACCATTAAAAATCAATTAAAACGAAGTAATAAACAACACATGCATTAAAACCAATGCCCAAGAATCACTAAGTATTTTACGTATGTGTGTTATTTTGTCATGGTTCCTACAACCCTAGTTGTAGAGGTTTTAGTCACCATGTTTATAAGCAAATTAAATAGTTAATGAACAATTAAGCAAAAATAAAAAATTAAAACTTACAACGATGATAGGAAGAAACTCATTTGATTATTGAAACAATAAAGAAGAACAACTAAAATATCGCCTCAAAGTATGTCATAAAACTTAAGCCCAATACTTGTCTAAAACTTATCTTGTAATTCTACTTCAAACTGAAACTTGATTAAGGGATTACTTACATGAAAATAAAGAGGTATTTATAGTAGTAGATTTATAATTTCCTTGTCGCGTTGACTTTCTCAATGCCGTGTCCTCCATGCCACGTAACACACCTCATCATGCGGGAGAGGCTAAGGCGCCGTGTCTCATCGCGCCAAATCAACTACCGTGTCACATGGTCTGTTGCGACAGGAGTATTGCTGCCTTCGCGTGTGTCCTGCGCTAAAACAGCAGCGCCTTCTCGCGCCTGTCCTTGTGCCAAATTTTTCTGCACGTCGATAGCCCAATGCGGCAAGATGATGGCGCCTCACGCGGCCGTTGTCCATATGCTAAAAATCAATCTCATATCATTCAATCCCACTTCTTCACATTTGGATCAATAAGCCTCAAATATGTTCAACTCCATCATCTTAAGCCCTAAAAACATCTAACATCTAATCACGTGTGTGAGTCATTTTCACAAATATATAACATAAACCATGCAAACAAAACATAATTTGTTCTTAAACCATAGTGAAGTACGAACAAAAATATGTCTATAAAGTGAGCATGCCCTTCATCAATGACAAGACCAGATTGATTCCATGAGGCTATGGAGAGACTTCATGTTATACCCCCGAAAGCCCGAAGATCGTAATTCCTGGAGTTTAAAATGAGAAACTGGAAATTTTCACTGGGCTTGGCTGAATGAGTCATTCTTGTGACCCGCATGGGAGAGGACCACAATTGTGAGATGACTCGTGATGAAGGACTAGGTTGAGTTGAAGGAAGCAGTGGAAGGGGGATCCTCACGTGCCAAAACCACAAGTCGTGGTCAGGCCCCACAGCTTGTCAGGTCAGCCATGGCCAAGAGAATTAAGAAGGAAAAAGTGTAAGGTAGTGCACCTAACAGATAGACCCCAAGGATCAAGTGGTTTACACACGCCACCACTCGTGGGAGTGGCCGGGTAAGCAGATAGGTTTATTTGAAATTAGGTGAGGATGATGAGTGGTGACTACGAGTCGTGGTCACCTAAGAGGACCCATGAAGTCTCCCGTGATGAGCCCAGGTGATCTGATAGATAGTGTACCTAATGACTGATGTAACGACTTGTGGGTGGTGGCAAAGACTCGTTAGGTCCCTCATGGGGCCGATGAGAAGTTAATTCATGCAAAATTATTAAGGGTATTCTCACTGGTCTTCTATGTTCTTAAGGTCCTAAACGCATGTCATTTCATGTATTTTTCTGGGCATAATAAGAAAGGTTGAGTCCCTTGTTAAGTCGCTCCCATCCACACAAACTAAGAGAATTCTAGAGAGATTAAGCATAGGTACAGGATTTTCCCTATCAATTCTCCTTGGGCATTCAAGAACTTGAAAATATGATCTTACCCAGGTATGTAGGGTTACAAATGAGTGTTTTCGTTCACACCCATGCCCTTTCTCTAATAATTTATGAAAATATATTAAAACCTCATGGGTTTTAATTCAAATCTTGTGGTATTCGCATTGAAGATGTGGCGGAATTATTTGTATAGGGTCCGTGTGGATGTGTTTATAGACCACAAGATATTGCAATATGTGTTCACATAGAACGACCTCAAACTACGGCAAAGGAGGTGGTTAGAGCTACTCAAGGACTATGATATGTGTGTCCTTTACCATCCGGGTAAGGCTAATGTGGCGGCAGACGTACTTAGTAGGCTCTCAATGGAAAGTTTATCCCATGTGGAGGAGGGAAAGAAAGAGTTGGAGAAAGATGTGCACGTCCCAAGGATAGGAGTTAGGCTGGTTGACTCTACCGATGGCGGTGTTGTTGTGCAAAGTGGATCCAAATCATCCTTTGTGACTGATGTGAAGTCTAGAACAGATGAGGACCCTATTTTGATAAAGTTGAAAGAAGTCGTTCGAAGATAGCGTAGGAGGTTTTCCCAAGGGGAAGATGGTGTGTTTTAGTACCTGTGTTCGCCATGTGTTTCCGCATGTTGATGATTTGAGGAGCTGGATACGTATGAGGCCCATGATCCAGGTATTCCATCCATTAAAGTTCCATCAAGATGTATCATGATTTACGAGAAATCTATTGCGGGATGGAATGAAGAAGGATATTGGAGAATCTGCAGCCAAGTTCCCCTTCGAACCGTCAACAAGGCAAAGGTTGAGCATCAAAGGCCGGGAGGAGTACTTCAGGATACAAACATTCTTACTTGGAAGTGTGAAGATATTAATATGGAATTCATCATAGGACTACCTCGTACTCGCAGACAATATGATTCCATTTGGGTGGTGGTGGACAGGTTGACCAAGGCTGCACATTTTATACCGGTGTGAAAACCACACTCAATGGAGGATTACGCCAAGCTATATATCTGGGAATTTGTTTAATTACATGGAGTTCCCTTGTCCATTATTTTGTGACTGAGGTACTCAATTCTACCTCTCACTTTTGGCGGTTTTTCCAGAAAGGGCTTGGGAGTCAAGTTGGGCTTTCCAAGATAGGCATTTCATCCGTTAGCCTGATGGTCAAGCGGAGAAGATAATCCAAACTCTCGAGAACATCTTGACAACATTTATGATGGACTTCTAAGGTAGTTGGAATGGTCATTTTCCACTGATCGAGTTTGCTTACAATAACAACTATCACTCAAGCATTCAGATGGCACCGTTTGAGGCTCTTATGGGCGGAGATGTGATCGCCCATCGGGTGATCCGAGGCAGGTGAGGCGGCTATGATAGAGCCAGATTCTGTTCATGACGCTTGGTGAAGGTTCTATTGATAAGGGACATGTTGCAAACTGCTTAGAGTAACCAAAAGTCATATGTTAATGTGAGAGCAGGAGTTGGAGTTTAGTGTGGATGATTGGGTATTTTTTAAGGTATCTCCCACGAAGGGAGTGATGCGGTTTGGAAGAAAGTCAAACTCAGTTCTCGCTATATTGGTCCATACCGGATTGTGAGAAGAGTTTCAAGGTATGTACGAGTTGAAGTTTCCTCAGAGTTATTTTCTTTGTACATCCCTTTTTTTATGTATTACTTTTGAATAAATGTTTGTAGATCCAAATTTCTAGTAGTCCCGGTGGACAGCTTTGGTGTAAAAGATAGCCTTACAAGAGGAGGTTCTGGTGGAAATATTATATTGTCAGGTTTCGAGGCTAAGGAACAAGGAAGTAGATTCATTTAATGTATTATGGAAGAATCAGTATATTGAAGGAGCTACGTGGAAGCCGCTGATATGATGGCTAGATACCCACATTTATTCCCTGCCGGCTCAAATTAGACTTGAGGTATCAGTTTTGCCCTATAAATCTATTTAGTTTTCAAGTGTTCAAATCACGTTTAATTTTCTTTATGTATGTGGATGTGTATATGATTCGTGAATTAATCATCATGTAGTTTGAGTCGGAGATAGTCATTCCGTCATTTTCGGGTTAACGATCAGCATTTGAGTGTGATGATTGTATTTCTCTTTGTTTCTGTATGATTCAACATTCAAGGATGAATGTTCCCAGGATATATTTTTATACCCCGAAAGACCGAAGATAAGACCCGAAGTTTAAACAAAGAGAAAATTAGGCCTTCTTGCACTAGGTCACAAAACGAGTCATTTTGTGACCTGTGGGGGAGAACCACGAGTTGTGAGGTGACTCGTGGTGAAGGATCAATCATTTATGAAGTAGTGGAAGGGGGTCCTCACAAGAATGACCACAAGTCGTGGTCAGGCCCACAACTCGTGAGGTCATCAAAGGGAAAAGACAATTAAGAAGGGGAAAAGTGTGAGGCAATGCACCTACCGTATAGACCCTACGAATCATGGTCAGACACCACGACTCGTGGGGAGGGTCGTGGTCAGCAGGATAGGTTTATTTGAAATAAGGAGAGTGAGGATGACGAGTGCTGACCACGAGTCGTGGTCACCTGCAACGACTCGTGAAGTCACCCGCTCACGGCAGCCTAGTCATCAGGTATCTAACGACCGAGTTGATTACTCATGGGTGGTCGCAATGACTCGTTAGGCTCCCTCATGGAGATGACGAGAAGTTAATTCCTGTGAAATTATTAAGAATATTCTCGTCATTCCTGAGCTCTAAGATCCTAAACTACGTCGTTTCATGTATTTTTCCGCATAATAAGAAAGGTTGAGTCCCTTTATCTTAAGCCATTCCCATGCGTGCAAACTAAGAGAATTCTATAGAGATTAAGCATAGATTCAAGCTTTTTCCTATCAATTTTCCTTTGGGCATTCAAGAACTTGGAAATCTGATCTTACCCAGGTATGTAGGGTTACAAATGGGTGTTTCTGTTCACACTCCATGTCCGTTCTCTATTAATCTATTAAAATCTATCAAAAATCTCATGGGGTTTTAATTTAAATATTGTGGAATTTTAATGATTTACCAATGGGTTGTCTTAAATTATTATTTAAATTTAAAGTTTTAATTTAAAATAAAAAATGTTACAAAAAAAAAAGTTTCTGCAAAATAAATTAGTTATTTAAGTAAACAAATAAAACCTAATTATGCATGATCAATGATGAATCGATTTATGATCTACGTCTCAATTGTTTATATCTACAAACCCAGCATGATTAATTATTTAAGATATAGACTTATTCAATTACCCATGCATTTGTTGATTTTCAAGTTATATGTATGACCTACGAGTATTAATGAAACCTATGATTTATAAATTATGTTTTGCCCGACCCACGGGCCTTATGTAATGGCTAGTTCATGTATGTACAAATATGTTTATGATTATCATGATATGACTAGCCCATTAATTCAGGCATGGATACCATGAGCACTATATATGTTTTTGGGAGTAGTATCGAGTACCGAGTAGACTCAGTGGCCTAGGTTCCCGCCCTAATCACAGAATTACGTGCCACCGTAGGTATGTTGGGACCTCCTTGTCACTGTCCTCTGCCTAATTGGCCTTTTCTATGGTGATATCACACTTTCATGGTTCATAACTTTGGCAAGGTATGGACGACCTTCCCACTAGGTTTACAAGTTGGGCTCCATATTGCTCATATGGTGTATGTCGGTGTCACGCCCGCCTTGGGGGGTATACTGGCGCCTGGTGCCCTAGTAGGACCTGGACTGTTAACTGGTGAGCCTAGGCACAATTGGTGCCTTGACTAGCTCTATCTCAGTTTCTGGAAACAACGGGCTATATAACGGCTGTAAATACAGCTCTCGGCCGACGGGGCTCTATAGCCACCAGGCATGTAACAACAAATATAACCAGAAACATACTCATAATAAGGAACCTATGCGGGCCGACAAGGCCACCATGCTGTCTAGTCATCTGAAACTCAACATAGAGAATACTGGAATGCTACGTGACCAGCAAGGCCACCACTACTGTCAGACTATGTCCCACACGCCCAACATAAACAAGAATACTAAACAAATCGAACACAAATGCACGGCCTCATGACCGGCTCAACTGACCACATGGAGATAGATATATACAATCTAAAGCCTCTATGAGTATTGATAAAAATGATCGGGACAGGGGCCCGACCTCACCATAATGTATAACAAAAGAAAAAATGAACTACACCTCGAATAAAGCTCGGGATGACAGAGCCGATGACTCTATAGCCGGCTGGAAACACGAGGGACAGCCTCCTCGTCTATGAGTACCTGTAGGCAATGCAGCGCCCCAATGGGCGTCAGTACCACTGGTACTGAGTATGCAAAGCAACCGAATACAACTGAATACAAATAACATAACTATAAATTTTGAAATAGCAAAAATAATTGAATCCGTAAGATCCGATATGCTTGGATCAAACCTTTCACTCGATAGGGCAGGAGCGTACCTGTAGACGCGGCGGCCTCCTGTCTATTAACTAGTATATAGCACATAAATACAATACATATATAGCAAGCAAGAGCTGACCAACCCCATAAGCCGGATGGCGCACAAGCAAGCAAAAATCTATATACCCCTACCCGGGTCAAAACCACCAAAAATAAGTCACCCACTCATCTGCTAACTAGAGCACCTCTGCCGGCCCCCTGGGCTCCGGCTCGGGCCATAGCCTCTGATATAAATAACCGTGTCTGAGTCCGGAGGACTCCTATACTGCATCTGTATATGAAACCGTATCTAAATCACTCTGGTGCCAGCCAGTCAACAAAATGGCTTTCTCGTATAATAATGTTGATCAGCTTGATATGGGGAAAGCTTCATCCTATCTTCGTCCAAACTGGGGACGGTGGCATGCCACTCCTTGGAGTGACGTAAACCCACTGTCAGTGGGCGATTACTGACACAACCTTAGGCGCAGGACGTCAAAAGGGTGCCTCATGACATATCCAAGTCTCTGCCAAATAATCAATAAGCACATAAATAGCAAGCATGTTTAACTGAAAAATACTATCTTAATTTTGATTTCTTATTCTGATCTCTTTCTGTGTTATACTGATTCTCATATTACTTTATACTGATTTTGTAATCTTTATCTAATCGCATGCATAATCAGAGCGCATATTTATCTTGCCTGTATACACTGTAGCCAAGATATCATCTGTCTGAATGGCTAATCTGTAGCCAAGGTACATCTTCTATCTGATTTTACTTACTAACTTTTATTCTGAATATCTGTCATATTATTCTAAAAACATGCTTGCTAAATGCGCATCGGCTATACCTAGTCTGGAATGCTAACTCACCATTTGGCGCATGCTTTACTAACTTTCGAACTGAGTACGATATAACAACGCAAAAGAGGTTTACTGAACTTGCAAAATACTCAATATTCAACTCTGAGGGTTCTATTACGGAGCTTACTATGATATGCAAGGCTAAAGATACTAACTTGCCGAAGAAACTGCTTTACATACCTTAACCTCGAGTTATCCGACTAACGGACGAAGCTCGGTCAGTACTCCAGCTATTTCTCCCAACTGCATTCACATACACGTCAATTAGTACTAAATATATCACTATTCTGAAAGAAAACGTCACTTTTGATATATTTATAGCATAAACTTAGGCTTATCGAAAGACGGTCAAAAACTTGCTATTTCCCGAAAGTCCAGAAGGGAGAAGTATTCACTTTAAGGCTAGGAGCACATTGACACTAATTTGGACCAATTCTACTTACCTTAGTCTGGTAGCTCGACGATTTTTCGGCCGAATTTCGCAAAACTAAATCCTTAGGAATGCTCCCTGCTGCTAAATACCTCGGTATCTGAGGTTAATTTGGATTTGGACTATGTTTGACGGCGTAATCGAGCAATAATTTATATTCCTCTTCGTACTCTCTCTGTTCCTCTCGCGGTTTCTGGAAATTATTAGAGATATGATATGAAATAACTGAAGTGGGGGCTTTATATACTTGGGCCTGGACAGGCCCAATGTGTCACGGAGCCAACGCGGAGGTCCCACCTCCGTGACACGCTGCCATCGCAGAGGGGCTCTACCCCGGCTCCTTCCGCGATGGTTCGACAGGTTTCTCGTTCAATCTTTTCCCGGGCCTTTTTCTAGAATGTATGGCTTTCAAATACTCTTAACCACCACGCGAATAGGCCATCTATGTGTCGGGAATTTACGGGGTGTAACATTCTCCCCCCCTTAAGAACATTCGT
>JACEIK010015469.1:0-18902 GCA_018107945.1 Datura stramonium | reverse complement strand
TATATCAAACAAAACTAGGGAAATAGGGAACATACCTGTGCGACCTAGGTGTCAGCTACCTGGTCGATGGAGGGTGTAAATACTCCTCCAATGTTATCTCTAACATTACCGGCTTGACCCGGTGCATTTTCAGATCCAATAGAGCTCTTCCCTTCTTCACGAGCTCTCACTGCCTCAGTCTCGGCTCTCTGTCGAGCCTCCTCTCTCGATACATGCAGTGCTCTCTCCATCTCACTCCGCTCTCAATTTTACTGACGGAGCAAAGAAGCATCATTTTCGAAGCTTGCCTCCTCACGAGGCTTCTTTCCCTTATCATGTACCACCGTCTCCTCAGTGATAAAATCAAAAATCGGTGGTAGCTCTTCTTCATATTCATCATCTATCACAGAAAGTACGGTTGGAGGTACTGCAGCTACCTGTCATGCTCGGCTCTGGCTGCTCCTAGCTCTACATACAATTTTTCCATATCAGGTGCTTGTAACTATGCAAGGCGCTCATTCATTCTTCTCTCAAAATCATCCAACTGGCCATGCACAGAACTGGACAATTCCTCCAACTCTTTAGACACCCACGGCTTACCTGCTCCATCAGAACTTTAACCTGTAGAGTCGTGTGTTCTTGTTGCTTTTTAACCTTAGCTAGCCGCCTAAATATATCAACTAAAAACTCCTGAGAAATCGTAACTAGGCCAGCGGTAGTGGCTCGTGGAGGAGAAACTGGTGGTCTAGGTGCTGCTGCGGTGGATGATGACTCAGGAACATCAGTAGGTGCGGAGGTGTCCGCTGCATCTGTGGCCTTAGGCTGGCTACCTGTCTCTCTTCCCTCAATAGGCTCAGCCGCCAACTCAATGAACTATTCAGCATCGGTCTACATAATGCTTCCAAATGCCTCTACTAATATGGTCACCCCAGCAGATGTAGCTGCCTGAGTCCTTGCTCTCGACACCGGGTTTGTGTCATCTCGAATCAACCCGATATTTGTTATCTTCTGGACCACTATTCTCTTGTCAACTGATGGCAACTCCGGAACCTTTGACACCTGACAGAGTCTATCAATCCGACAGGGGAAGAGAATTGTAGTACCGTCATTGATTGCTCGCTCTCTAATCTCCTCTGCAATGTAGCACGGGAAATTGATGGCATATCCCTCCATAATACTTGCTAGCAATGCCGCTCTGTCAGGTGAGAGGATGTTATCATTGTTGGTTGGTACCAGCCTGTGCCGCACCATTGACCACCAAAATATAGCCTGAAAGTTGAGTGTGACCTTCTTTATCTGAGACTCTATGTCCTGCAACCATTTAACCAGCAGACCTCTTGTAGCAATGATCCGAGATAGCCAAGTATATTTTTTGATGTGCTCCTAGTTATTCAGCGTTTTGGTCTTGAATTTCTTCAACTCATATAGCATGCGGTCAAACTTGGTCGTGTTCATCGGAGCATGATAATCTGGCCCATATAGCATCCTGGAGATTTTCCTCTCAGATATGTCTACGGGAGTCTATCGAACCAACAGCTGCGTCAAGGAAGGCCTCTTTTTCCAGTCTTGGCCCCCTAATGCCAAATGCTGTAGTGTGGCCGCGTAGGCTGCATAGAACTCTTTGACTAAACATGGGTTGTGGCTTCCTAAGGGCTCCGTCAACCACCCAAACCTGTACTTGTCGAACACAACTGGTAGCTCTGGAAGGTCTTTCAGCCCCGTAGTGACCAGCCTCGGCCCCTCATATATGCTCCTCTTCGAATTTCCTTTATCATTTAGAGCAATATCTCATGTTATATATGGCCCTCATACCATGAACATACCATCTCCGCATGTTCCTTGGTTTCTCGTTTTATGTGTTCGATGTCTCAGTCAATTCATCATCAGAGTCCCTTCGCTGAGCATGTGACTCGTCATCTGTCTCTGTGTTTTGCCCAGCTGTGGGGGCCTCGTGAGCAAGTGTAGCTGCAGCCCTGAAGAACATTGTGGCCAACATGAGGAGGCTGACATAGTTTCAAACTATGGCTCTCACAGAAGAGTGCAGTTCTCGGGTCCAAATAAAATTCCTAAGAAGCTAAAAGACCTCGGGAGCTTTACTCTTCCAGTGGTGATTGGAAACAAGGAAGTTGGTTCGGTGATGTCTCCCAAATTACACCTCTCAATTGAGATATAAAGCGATCAATGTCAAATATAGAACCCAACTAAAGGTTGAGGTCGATCCCACAGGAAATTTGGAAAGAACTTAAGTTAATGCGAATAGTTGTTACTATCGAGTTACTTATTTCCTAAAGGGGAAAGAAATAGAATAATAAACAAAATTAAAACTACTGAATGCTTAGATCAAATTCGATTTGTATTCAATTAACAACTTTACTAGGATTGTGTTCCCCAAGACGTCATAACCACAAGGCTTGTACACTAGTGATCTATTTCGATGTTTAACATGCAATATCGGTAAGTTAGGTTCACCTAAATGGTTGGTCCCCTATCTAGATGATTATCACCACGCAACTTGGTCCATATACAGGTGTACTTTTAATTGACCCTTACCCTTTATATCGGATTAGCTATCCCCAGACAAGTTCAAGCTATTAGATGAGGGTTAATAGCCTCAAGTCTCTGTTGTTAATCCCTTTTCCCATTCACTACCTCCTTGGTCCGGTAAGTAAGAATAAGGCAAGTCCTAACATTTGCAACCGTCAAGAATCAATAAAAACGAAGGGAAAAACAATACATGCATTAAACTCCATTGAAGAATCACTAAGTATTTAACCTATGTGTGTTAATTCATCTTGGTTCCCACAACCCTAGTTATCGATTTAGCTACTCATGCTTGTATGATCACAATCACAAAATATTGAATAAATCATAATTGCAACTTACAAATTATTGTAGAAGAAAACCAAGTAAATTGAATAAAACTCCAAAATTGATGAATAAATTCCAATGTTGCTTTTGATCTTCAAATTCAAGAACAAAATTGTAAACCTTGTTTCTTGAACCAAGAATAATCGTACAGCACCAAAATCCTATATGAAAAATATTAATAATAAGCTTGCTGTTGAAAATAAACCTAAACAGTGTATTTATAGTTCCAAGAAAACTTTTTCCTAACTAAAATTGAAAACCAGGTAATCAGTGATCACGGGCTTTGTGACGATTCCTTGGGACATTTGACGAGTCGTGCCTGCCTTGGGACATTTGACGAGTCGTGCCCTCGGCTAAAAATCAGCCGGCCTTCAAACATTGAACCCGCTTATGGCAATGGGTCACCTAACGACTACAGTTCGGGCACGATTCGTTAGGCCCCTTGTGGTCTAACCCTTGAACTTTCCAGCTCACCTTACTTGGGTCCATTGATCTCTAACGAGTCATTAGTTGACTAAACGTACTCAAGCAAGTCATCTCATCAAATTCCATCGATCGCTTCTTCACTACACTGCCTGGGCAATTGACTTACGACTGCTACTCATATGTAATGAGTCATTCCCCAACCCGTCAAGTACACTATTTCGCATCTTCAAAAACTCAATAGTTGCCTATCACTTTAGCAAACGAGTCATGCTTCTGCCAATGACTCGTGAAGTGCCCGGCAATACTTGTTCAGTTTTTTTAAGCATTAATTTACCCAATTCACTTCAAACCTATTTTTTTGCAACATTAAGTACAAACACATCATACCTATATAAACATACTCCGGAATGTGTATAATTTCTGCTTTTAAGCATCGAAAAGCGCCATAAAAATCACATCACATCATTCGTCATTGTGTGACTTGGGTGAAATCATTAATTTGATGCCTGCATTCTTGTTTAGAACCTTAATTTAGGTGAACCATTCCAACCACAAGAATTTCCGCAGCCTTTGCCAATGATCTCTCATGAACTTAGATGGAATCATAAAAGAATGTCTTGATTAAGGTCGTGGACCTCATCTATTTTACCCGTGGACTTCATAATACTAGAGATTACAAAGAAGATGCAACAGAGTTCCACTTATTCTGGGAAGGATTCTTAGCCAATGCGTACGCAGGGTCGGAAGTGCTCAGTAAGACGTTGATGACTCGTTGATGGTCTGGAGGCAGCTTTCCATGATTAGGGAGCAAGATTGCCACCCTATTATGAAGAGATTAAGGCCATTGTGGAAGTAGAGTTGGAAATGTCAACTAAGGCCTTAGAACAATATTTATCACAAGAAGATACACTTGGAAGAGCACTGGTGTATGAGAAAGAATAGGTGACAAATTTCGAGAAGATTGAAATGCTTACTGCCTTGGATGCCAAAGCAGCTCTATGTAAGCAAAGAGGGTCTGGGAGGACACTTGAAAACTCGACTTGGAAATGGGTTTCATCCATTGAAAAAGCACACATTCTTGAATTAAAACCCATTTCATTGAAATATGCTTTTCTAAGCAGCATAACACACTTCCCGTGATAATACTTGCTTTGTTGTCCGATTAATAGGTTGACAAGCCGTTGGAAGTGCTAATGCGGTGTGTGATGGTTGTGATGATAATATAATAGGATAAGCAATTCCTTTTGCATGAATAAGATACTACTAGAAGAGGGCTCCAGACCTAGTGTTGAATATCGCAGATTTGAACCAATCAAGAAGGAGGTAGTAAAGAAGGAGATTATAAAGTGGCTAGATGTAGGTGTCATCTACTCAATTTTGGAGAGTCATTGGGTGCCCTAGTTTTGTGTGTTCCAAAGAAGGGTGGGATAATGAAGGCATAATGAGAGAGGGATGAATTGATACCCCAAAGAAATGGTAACAGTGGTAGAGGATTTGTATTGACTGCCGAAAGCTTAATGCAAAATTACTAAGAAGGACCACTTTTCCATGCATTTCTTTGATCAAATGTTAGAAAGGTTAGCCTAGAATGACTACTATTATTTTTTGATAGGTAATCGGGTTACACCGCATCACACCGCATAGGAGGACTAGGAAAAGACTACATTCACTTATCCTTTCAGCACCTTTGCATTGCATAGCCGGCTATTTTTACGTATTACATGGTGGAGAAATTTGTGGAAGTGTTTATGGAGGGCTTTTAGTCAGGATCAATTCTGAGCTTACGCTTGAATTATTAGACGTTGTACTAGCTAGATGTGAGGGCACAATCTTCAGACCGAATTGGGAGAAGTGTTATTTCATGGTACGAGAAGGAATAGTCCTAGGCCATAAAATTTCAGAGTAGGTATTGATATCGATAAGGCTAAGATTGAGGCCATCAAAACCACCACCCTCATCTCTATGAAACGCGCACAACATTTTAGGATGTGTTGGGTTTTATAGGAGGTTCATTCAAGACTTCTTCAAATTAGAAAACCCAATGTGTAAGCTCTTGGAGAAGGATGTGAAGTTTGAGTTCAATAGAGAATGCATACAAAGCTTCAATAAATTGAAGGATAAGTTGACTAACAAATTTCCAATCATCATTGCCTTCGAATCGACATTACCATTCATTGAGATTTGTGATGCCAAGATTTCTCTATAGGAGTTGTCTTAGGGAAAATAGGGGAAAAGAGGTTTCATCCAATTTATTATGCACAAAACCATTAGATAACTCGTAAAATTACACCGAAGCAAAAAGAGCATACGGGTGTATGCATTTCATAAATTTCGAGCTTATCTAGTAGGGTCAAAGGTGATAGTGTACACAGCATCTGCAATCAAATACTTGTTCATAAAGAAGGATGCTAAACCCGTGCTCAATTGTGATATTATTGCTACAAGAATTTAACATTGAGATCAAAGATGAGCGCACAGATGAACTAAGTACCGTGATCATCTATCTAGATTGGAGGATAGGAGCATATTGACTATGAGACCGACATTATAGAGACCGATCTTGAGCAGAATTATATGCCCAAGTGATACTCAAAATGCTTCTGCTTTCGCCTTTGTTTATCTATCGTTATTTGTGCATTCTCATGTGAGTTGTAGTTAAATGTGAATTTATACTAACCAACATGATTAGTGTTGTTTTATGTGGAAAATGTAATTTTAGGAGCTAAGATGCATGTTGGTAAAAAATCGAATGGACTTGGAAGCGAGCAAAGGAAAAGGTCAAGGAAGAGCAAAGAAATAGTAGGGGCTCCGCGATGGAGCCATTTCACGCTGCCATCGCGGAGGCATTCTCGCCTCAGAATTATTTTGGCAAATTCCAAAGGAAGGTCCGCGTTGCTCCATGACACGGAGGCAATGCCACGCGATGCCAAGTCGGGACACGTTGGGTATATTTCTACTCGGAACATCAAATTCCAAGAGGTTCAAGACCGCGCGTCGCACGTTGGCAAGCTCCGCGTTGCATGCCGTGGCATGAGCTCGAGGAGCAATTGTCGAGGGACCCGATTCCAGAGAGGGTCCAGAAGGCCCGTGTCACTGGCAAGAGCCCGCGATGCACTCCGTGACACGTTGCTTGTTATTCCGGAAAATTTCCACCAGCATAAATAGAGTACACTTAGGTTCATTTTTAATTATTCTCGAACTTAGCTCGAGCAAGGACGGGGTTTCGTGTAATGGGACGAAAACTTGAGGTCTTCTCATCTCTTTTCCTTTATTTCAATTGTTTGTATGATTTATACTCATTTGATGATGTTTAACTAATAAATGAGTGGCTAAATTCACTTCTTGCCGAGGTTAAATAATTGTAGTGGAATGCAATTGTTGATCATTTTGGTTTTTCTCATCTTTTCTTCAATGGTCAATATCAATTCTGTTTACCGATTAATGTTTGGCCTATGTTAATGTATATCTAAAAATCCAGCTTTTATCTTGGAAAAGGAAAGAAATTGGAAAGTTCTAAATTGGTAGGATATGACTCCCTACTTAGTTTGGGAAAATTGAGAATTGATTTACATTCATAATAGAAATATAGATTCGAAAGTCGTATTAGTAAATTAAGAACTGTTTATGGCTAAAACATGAATTTCTTTATCACAAATAAATGTAGGTTGAAGATTCATAAGCTTCTTAAGTTGGTCGAATACGAAAGTTTCAATCCATAGGCACTAATTGTTGACTAGCAACTGGAAGAAAGATTAACCACTTGTATCCATAATTTATTTCCCGCATGTTCAAGCTTCTACCTACTGCTCATTACTATAGTTCAGTCGCACTTTATAATTTTGTCTTAGATTAATTTAAATTTTAAAAATTTTAACAATATTTCAATTAATAAATCTTCTTTTATTATATTAGGTTTTTTTTATTTGTTTGGTTTTATTTTAAAATTCTTAAATGTTTTTAAGTGATTTACTTTACTTGAGCTGTTTTACTACTTGTTCGACCACGTGCACTTAAGTGTAGTTGCAAACATACCGACCGTAGACCTTCCTTGATGAATAGTTATTTGTGCACAAATTGAGCTGCCATAGTATGTTGATATGGTAAACCTCCCGGTTAGTTATATGTATCCAACCGGAGAGAATCCTGGCCACCTCAAAATACCTAAGATTAGGACTGGGAGTTGGAACAGTAGAAAATAGGAATTTTTTCACCAGGTCACGTGACTCGGCCGTCTAATAACCCATCAAGAACACCTCACGATTCGCTAAGGACTCGTGGGAAGTAGTTTGACCAAGTTTGGAAATTTCATGTTTGGGGTGACCTCGATGTGACCACGAGTCATGGTCAACCCCACGATCCGGCTAAGTCACCCGTGGTCGAGGTGGCTTGAAGGATGAACTAAGCATGTAGTGTACCTAACTGGCCGTCACCATGATTCGCGAGTACACCAGTCGCAGGTGTCCCTCATAGTGACCTCAAAGAAATTTGGCAAAGGAAGGTGACTAAGGATGCGACCACGAGTCATGGTCATCGATAACGATCCGTCCAATCCTCATTAGACTAGCAAAGGTGTATTTCCCCGTGGAATTTAATAAGGGCTTTTCCATAATTCCTAAGTTCCTAAATCCTAAACTACGCCATTTTAAGCTCAAATAGAGCGTTTTAAGAGGGTTTAAGTCATTCTAAGTCTATCCTAATTCATGCATGCAAGCTTAGAAGGGTTGAGAGGTAATCAAGTCTAGTTCTTCAAAGTTCATCCTCAATTCTCATTGGGCAATCAAGGAAGTGGTCAAATCAGAATTCTTTAGGTATGTAGGGTTATGAATGGGTGAAATTGTCCAAACCCATGACCAATCCCTATTTCATGAAATCAAGTATTGACTTAATCTATTGGGTTTTAACCCAAATATATGAAATTCTCTATTTTATCATGGGTATGATCTAAGAATGCTCTAAATATTGAATTATGATAAATGGGAAGATTTTAAAGTGCTTTAATTATAAATTATGTTTTCAAGTTTTCTAAAGTATGATGCCCATCCATGAAATTTCATGAAAGTTGCGATCCATGATATATGTGTTCAAGTATGATGAGATGGTCATGAAGAAAGTATTATTTAGAAATACCCATGTGTATGTTCATGTTTTCAAAGTGAATCAACTTTATTTCAAGCATGTTAAGTATTGCGCAAGCCCATATGAGATCGTGTATGTTTAATGAATTCATGTTAATTAGCTTACTACATGGGTTTTCGGGAGTCTAGGCTCCTAATTATATTCAGCTTTGTGGTATGTTTTGTGCCAAGCAGCCCTCATGTTATGATTTTAGATTATGCATGTATGTTATTATCTTGTACCTTCGTGACTAGAAGATGGTCACTTCGTTGAAAAAACAATGGAGAGCATATGCATGTTTTTGAGTAGTGTCTAGCACCGGTAGGCTAAGATTCAATCAAGCATGTGCCTCAGAACTATGCAACGCAGGTTTACTTATATACCTTTGGGACCTCCCTTGAGCCTCCCTTCCATTAAGGGGCCTTGAGCTTGATATCATATCATGGTAGTTTCCTTAGCCTTGGCAAATCTTTAGATGGCTTTTCCCACTTGAGTGTGATAGCTCTGGATCACGCGCCTCTATCGTGATAATGCTCGCTTATATGAATAGTCTCCCATTTGCTCCTCATGACGCTTATTCATGTTCATCAGTCATGATATTATGTTTTCAACAGGTTTGACCCAATATCCAATTTTACTTATTGATTATTATGTTTTGTTTAGACTTCCGCAATGTTATTCATGATGATCTCCATATTATTTGAATGAGTTAGGATTATATGTTCATGACATGGGTCTACTTGAGCCTCTCTCGGGTTCATTGTCCCGTATCTCTATCCGAGCCTATATTCAGCCATGACAAACTTGGTATAAGAGAATTAGGTTTTGAAGTATCATAGGGTTTCTGAAAGCCACTTTAAGTAGAGTCTTTTTTGTGGGTGTGAAGCACGCCACACTTATGACGAAGAGGCCACGAGACGCTTAGGAAATGTTCCTTTCTTTCATGATCTATGTCATGCAAAGGGAAGTGTCTCTTATCCTTCTAACTCATGCTATACTGGGTTGTAGAATCATGCCCTCCACAAAGTTAATGGAAGGAGAAACGAAATAGGGATGGCTATGAGAATGACAATGGATAATGGGCACCAAGCAGCCCCCACCATCCCATAAGGAGCATGTACCTAAGTTGGTTGCCCATACAGAGCTCAAAGGAAACCATTTAGATATTAGCCCAAGCTTTGACCGACTGTGTCAATTCGTGTGCTACGACATGTCCCTTAGAATGGGAATGCTACACATAAGAGTTAGGGATTTTCTTTTCCACCCGGGGAAGGCTAATTGGTGGTGGATGCACTTAGTAGGCTCTCTATTGAGAGTGTGTCCCACGTGGATGATGGGCATGAGTTGGTGAAGGATGTCCACCGACTTGCAAGATTGGGAGTTAGATTGATCTATTTGTGCAATGGCGACGTTATTGCGTAATGGGTCGAATCGTCTGTAGTAGTCGATGTCAAATCTAAGCAAGATGAGAATCCGACTTTTGAGGAAGTCAAGGAAGCAAAGGCAGAGTCAAGAGATGGAGGTTTTCTCCTCAAGGGGAGATGGTGTGCTACGATACCAGTTCGACTATGTGTTTCTGACATTTATAATTTGAGGTTCTGACATATCATTGAGGCACATGGTACCAAATATTCAATCCATCTGGGATGCATGGATGTATCTAGATTTGTGGGAAATCTATTGGTGGGATGATATGAAGAGGGATATTGTAGAGTTCAGAGCTGCCAAATGTCCAAACTACTAGCAAGTGAAGGTCGAGCATAACTGACCAGGAGGCATGCTTCAGAATATTAGCATTCCCACTTGGAAGTGGAGGAGATAAACATGGATTTCATTACATTCCTACCTCTTACTTGCCGAAATAATTATGACTCCATTTGGGGTGGTGGCAGACAGGTTAACTAAGGCCGCACACTTCCTACCGTTCAAGACCATTCAGGATTTTGTGGATGATTATGCCAAGTTGTATATTCTAGAGTTGGTTCATTTCATGGAGTGCCCTTGTTTATTATTTGCACTCGAGGTACCTCGCCACTCTCCCCTCACTTCATGGGTCTTTTTCATAAGGACTTTGGGACTCAAGTCGCTTTCCCGAAGCACAAACCTTTCATCTCGCAAATGGATAGCCAAGCCGAGGAACAATTTAGACTCTTGAGGACATGTTGAGGGCATGTGTTATGGATTTTAAAGATAGTTGGGATGATCATTTGCCCTTAACGAGTTTGCTTATAATAACTTATCTCTTTGGCATTCGCATGGACCTTTGAGGATCTTTACGGAGAAGGTGTAGACGCCCATCCTAAGGGTTTGAGGTTCGTGAGGCATCCATGATAGGGCCTCGATCTGCCCATAAGGCCATGGTAAAGGTCCAAGATAAGGGACCTATGAAACCGCTCAAAGTCACCAAAATCATAAGGCCGATGCGAGGAGAAGGATTCTGGAGTTTGATGAGGATGACTGGTATTTTTATGGTATCTCCCTTTAAGGGAGACATACTAGCTTAAAAGAAGGGGAAACTTAGTACCCGCTATGTTGAATGTGCCACCGTGCGTAGGAGAATTGGTAAGGTGGCATATGAGTTGGACTTGCCCACGAGTTATATTCGCCATCTCAGAGCCACTGTCACTTAAAAAGTGTCATGATCCAACTTTAGTAGTCCCGGTGGAAAGAATTGGTGAAAGGATAGCCTTGAAGGAGTGAAGAAATCCCAGTGAGATCTGGATCCAAACGTGAGGCCGAGGAACAAAGAAGTAGCTCAGCTAAAGTGTTATGGAGAAATCAACATGTTGAAGGAGCTATGTGGGAAGTCAAGCGGATATGATGGCTAGATACCCATACCTATTCCCACAGCTCGCTTCCGCTGAGGCATTAGTTTTTCCTAGACCTCTAATCGTGTTTCATGTTCGGCCATGCGTACAAGTTTGTTTTATGATATGGCATATGTATGTGGTGTCTAAATCGCTTAAGTTATGTAGTTCTTTTCAGAGGTAGTTATTCCGTCGCTTTCGCCTTAAATGATTGGTATTTGTATATGGTGATAGCTTGTTTCTTAGTTTTCTCAGATGTTTCTAACATTCGAGGAAGAATGTTCCCAAGGGGAGATATTGTTATAAATTCTTAGAACCCAAGGATCGTAATTCAAAGGAGCTCTAACAAAAACTGAAAAAAATATTGTAGTAGTGTAGATTGTTTAGACGATTTTGAGGAGACCCCATGAGTCGCCAGTGTGGCTCGGGAAGGCCGGAATGGGCCGAGGAGTTGAGTTCCCCTACGGCAAAAGTGGGAACGACTGTGGTCAACTACCATGAGCTGCTATGCCTACTCATGGGATGAGGTTGAGGATTGGGCAAGAGGTTTGACTCGGTGCACCTAATCTGATGGGACCCTAATATCGTGGTTCCGGCCCCACCACTCGAGGGTCGTGGAGTGCTTCAAGTAACGTGAATCGAGAATGAGAGCATTTGATAAGCACACGACGAGTCGTTGTCTATCCCCAACAGTCGCCAGTCACCCGTTAGTTACTTGACAAGCTTATTTTCTATGAATTAGTAAGTGGGCCTTCATAATTTTCAAACTCCCGAGGCCTAAACTATGTCGTTTAAGGCCTAATAGGTCTTTTTTAAAGGGAATTAGTCCATTTTAAGCCTCATTTATGCATGCAAGAGTTAGAGAGGAGTAGAAGGTGATGCAAGTGTTCTTCCTCAAAATTCTCCAAATTGTATCTTGGGCTTTCAAGGGGAAATTAAGAACCCAAGATTCCTGTGCATGTAGGGTTTAGAATGGGTGATTTCTTCCACCCATGCCCAATTCCATCTCTAACCTATGAATCCTCCCTATTCAATTCTATAGGGTTTTACCCAAATGCATGAAAATGTGATTTCTTTATGGGTATGGGATTTAATTGGGTTTTAATTATTGAATTATGAATGATGTATGTGTTTTATATTAGTTTTTTAAAATCATATTTCAAGCTTTTAAATCTAAATGCCCATTGATTTAAGGTTCAGTGAAAGTTTTGATTTATGATGAATATTCAATATTTTGAGTTTATTTGTGACTCGACAAGCCTGATTTCAAGTTACCCATGTTATGGAGCATATTTTTAAAGAATTGAGTATGTCAATGTATTGGAAAAGCCCACATGTTGAAGAATGATTTACGATTTATGAACGAATTATGTAATTTATCGTTTTATGATGTCTGACGATGAAAAGGGCCTTGATTCTGGCTAAGCATGCTTTGGAAGGGGTCAATGATGATAAATGTAATATTTTATCCATTGAATTCTACTTCATTATGTTATTGATTTATGTATGAGCCTATATATGTTTTGAGAGCCGTGTCTAGTACCGAGCAAATTCTGCAGATCTTGTAAGATCATGCCATGTCTCATAACCACGTGCCACCGTGGGTTTATAATGATATGATGTATATGATACGATCCTCTCAAATGTTATATCACGCCTTGTGCACGACCCTCGCCCAAAAGCCAGCTTGGCCTTTCCCACTTGAGTGAGATAGGTTGGGGCATCATGAAAGGATCACTATGATGGTGTCGACAGACGAGTCTTCCGCTGTTTCCGTATGTTTTATGCATCATTGCATTTATGTTATTAGCTCAAATTATGTTTCGATAAAGTTTACTTACTATTATGATAATATCATGTTTTATAGAATGATTTGAAAGCCTTGAGCCCGATTTCTTTCACGAGTTTATGATATATAGGCATGATGTTCTCTCCTACATTTACTTATGAGTTTTACTTTACTTTTAAATGTCCGTTTACTTACCTTGCATACTCTGTGCATACCACGAGTGACCGCACATTTATGTTGTATCATTTCATGATACATGTCTCGATGTCGTGTTCATCCTCATCCTTAGTCCATCTCCCTTCTCGCTCTCGCATTTAGTTTGCATGTTCTCCTATCAACCCATCGTATGTAGTTGAGGCTTTCATACAATACAGCACTCACTTTATGTGTATGTCTAGTACTTTCGATTTCATGGTTACGTTTCCGCTATATTTTATGATAAGTATTTCCATTTATTTAAATGAGATTAGCCATATGCATGTGCCATGGGTCAACTTGGGGTCTCCTGGGGTCCCTTTGTCTTGTGTCTATGATCCTGTGTACGCTCTTATCAAGCATATCGAGCAAGGCTAATGTGGTAGCGTACGCTCTTAGTGCTTTCTATAGATTCAGTCCTTATGTAGATGAGGGAGAAGGTCATGAAGCATGTGCATCGGCTTGCATGGTTGGAGTTTATTTGGTTGATTGCTTTAAACATTGTTTCATTCTCAAATGGACCTAATCATTCTTGGTGACTCGATGTAAAAGCTAGAAAAGATGAGGATCCTATTTTGGTAAACTGAAGGAAGCCGTTCTAATCAGAAGGTAGAGGTCTTCTCCAAAGGGGGAGATGGTGTGTCTCCGATATCGTGGTCATTTATGTGTGTACCGATGTTGATACCCGAGAGATCGATGCTGAACGAGGCCTGCTAGCTATCGATATTCCATACATCCATGTGCCACCAAGATGTACCGTGACCTGGGAAGTCTATTGGTGGAATGGCATGAAGAAGGACATAGCGGAGTTTGTGGCTAAGTGTCCAAATTGTCATAAGTGAAGGTTGAGCAACTGTAGACTAGGAGGTGTGCTTCAAGACATCAAAGATTCCTACTTGGAAGTGGGGAGGAGATCAACATGGACTTCACTACAGGTTGCCCCAATCTCATCGATAGGTATGACTCTATTTGGGTGGTTATGGACAAGTTGACCAAAGTAGCTTATTTCTTGCCGATCAAAACCACCGATTCAATGAGGATTATGCTAAATATATTTTTGGTAGTTAGTTCACAGAAGTGGATTTCATTTTCCATCATATTAGATAGGAGTACTTAGTTTACCTTCCAGTTTTGGAGATCATTTCAAAAGGGACTTGGTACTCAAGTCAAGCTTAGCACAAAATTTCACCCGTGGGTGTGGCGATGGTCGCCGAGCATGATCTGGCAGATTTATATGCCCAAGTGATACTCAAATGCGTCATTTCGCCTTGTTTAATCATCGATGTTTGTACATTCTCATGTAAACTTTAGTTAAATGTGAATTTATACTAACAAACATGATTAGCGTTGTTTACAGAAAATATAATTTTACGAAGCTAAGATGCATGTTGGGAGAAATCGGAATGGACTCCTAAGCGAGCAAGGAAAAGGCCAAGGAAAAGCATGAATTAAAGGGGCCTCGCGATGGAGCCGTGTCACGCCGCCATTGCGATGCATTCTGCCTGATGCCGAAATGAGCCAAATTCCAAGAAGGTCCGCGTTGCCTCCAGGGCACGTTGGACACTCACTATCACCCGGAACATGGCATTCCAGTTAAGGTGCGCGCTGGGCCATGGCATCGTCGGGCTAAGCCCTCGTTGCACGCCGTGGCACGTCGGGCTTAAATACTCCGGACGAATGGATTCACGTAAGGGTCCACGTTGTGGCATGTCATGGAGGCAAAGGCTCGCGATGCGCCCGTGACACATTGCTTGTTATCTCGGGAAAAATTCTACTAGTATAAATAGAACACTTAGGTTCATTTTTAATTATTCCGACTTGTGGAGCAAGAACGTGCTTTCGTAAAGTTGAGGGGACGAAAATTTAGGGTTCTTTCTATCTCTTTCTCATTTATTTCAATTAAGCTTGTATGATTTTACACTCATTTAATGGTGTTTAATCCACAAATAAGTGGCTAAATTCACTTCATCGAGGTTAAGTAACATTTGTAGTGAAATGTAATTATTGATCATTTGGTTTTCCATCTTTTCTTCCATGGTTGTTCTATTAATTCTTGTTCTACTGGGCATTAATGTGTGGCCAATGTTAATGTATATCTAAATGTCCGGGTTTCACTCGAGAGAGCAAGAAATTGGAAAGTTGTGAATTGATAGGATATGATCTTTACTTAGTTTGGGAAAATTGAGAATCGATTTACCTTCTCTCGGATAGAAATATACCCGAAAGTCGATAGTCAATTACTTGACCCCTTTGTATGGCTAGAATGAATTTCTTTTTATCACGTAAATGTAGGTGGAAGGTTCATGATTCTTAAGTTGGGTTAAATACTAATCCATAGGCAATAATTCTTGACTAGCAACCTAGGAGGAAAGATTAACCAAAATTGTATCGATAATTTATTTACATGTTCGTTTAGCCTCAAGTGATGTCTATACTTATAGTTCAACTCAAATTGTATATTCGTTTTAGACTTAGTATAAATTAAGAAACAAAATATCAAAATCTTCTCCACACTATTGTCTGCATTTTTAGAGTTAATGTTTATTGACACTTGATTAGATTGATACCTTAGTCCAGCCCCTGGATCGATACTGGGCTTACTTGAGCCATTTTACTAGTTGTTTCCGACCACGTGCACTTGGCGTAGTCATCCACACCCGAAAAGTTTTTGCCGCTGTCGGACCGGCAATTGCAAATTGTTTTCAAGTGTTAGTTTACGATTTCTATAAAAGTGCCTACAACTTGGTCTTAGTGTTGGTTTTAATTCTTTTTGATTTTTTTTCGATACCCTTCTTGACATGACATCGTGAATACAAATGGCTTCATACGGTGGATACTCATATTTTGGAGAATCTTGTCCGAATTGTGGAGGACCCCATTTGCCATTGGGATGGCTTCCTCGGCCCGAATGCACACTCCCTCCCCGAGCCCCTACTATGCGATCCTTCCGTTGTTTTGATGAATATAGGCATGCCGAAAATGAGGACTTGGGACGCCAAGTCCGAATAAGACATGCTAAAACAACCCAGCAAATCAAGCAATGAAGGAGGCGATGGCAATATTGAGAATTGAAGAAGAAGAGAATGCAGAGGTTTAAAGGATGAGCGTTAAATTCACTCGTGACGATTGTCGAGGCCGAGGCTTGTGATAAATTGTGTGCAACAGCTTGTAGGCGATATTCAAGAGGAACTACAAGAGGAAGAAAGGGTGAATTTTTGGATGAAGCTCCGAAATTAGAATTTTGGTTGCCCCCTGTGATGGGCTCACACTTATGGAAAATCATGCACTCAAGAAGAGATGTAGCATACTCATTTGTCATTAATGGAGTAGATGTATGTTGTTGCTGAGAAGGTGTATACAAGAGCGAGGTCAATCACAATGCGTCTGTGGTCGAGGTGTATTGAACCCCACTTTCAAGCATTTTTCTATTACTGAGTTTGGGTGACGACATAGAAATAGAGTCTTCCTTTATTGAGAAATGTCTAGAGGAGGACCAAGCCCTATATATTTTGGAATTTGCTTATTCTTAATAGACAAAATGACTTTACTTACTTAGAGGTGGCCACTAAACGTCAAAGGCGACATCTACCGCTTAGTCCCGATAATTTTTCATCACCACCCCTAGAACATAAAAGGAAATTAGAGAAGAAATTAGGGGTGAGATCATATCCTCAAGGTGGAGGAAAAAGGTGTGGAGGAAAAAGGAAGAAATGTAATATGTCGTGCCGCGACATAAAATTAGGCACCGCTTGGGAGGCAACCCATGGGTACCCGGGTACCATTTTTAATTTCTCGTGATTAGAGTTGATTTTATTTACTTTTCATCTTTTGTTGTTTTGGTGGAAAGTTAACTATTTACGGAGGGGAAGTCCGAGTACCAGAGGAGGAAGCCAAGCATGGAAGAGAAAAAGTATGGGGTCGAACACCCACTTGTGCAACTTTGAACGAAAGCATGCCGTTAGCTAGCCTAAAGTCCTCAGAAGTATTCCTCACTCCTTTGTTAAATGTTAAGTTGATGCTTGGGAAAATTTTAAAATTCTTGTGCTTAACAATCTTTGGTGAATGTAATGCTTGTGAGAAATAATTAAAAAAAGAAATTAAAAATTAAATAAATAAATAAATAAAAAAATGAAAAAATTGTGTGCGCTTGAAACCTATGAATTCTAACCAATTTCTTGTAGTGAGAGATGATTTTCAGTGGAACGGAGGGCAAAATGTAAAGAATCACAAAGGAAAAAATCGAGGTGAAAAAGAAAATTAAAAGTGGCAAAACAGCTGAGCCTACGCTGATGGCCCGTGTCACTGAGGAGGGCCCCGCGTTACCCTCCATGACACGCTGAGGTGCATTCCGGAATTTTACACCTTAACACTGCTGAGAAGTTCTGTCACGGGGCTGGGTGTTCGTGATTACCCTCCGTGACACGTTGAGGTGTTATTCGCCGCAAGTCACACCCGGTCATCTGCAGCCTGCGCGAAAACACCTATTTTTAACCCCGAAATCCCCTCATTTTTCCATTTCCCACTCCCCTTCGCGACAAAACCCCCTAAAATCCCTCCTCCCCCAACGTGACACGGACCTAGAATCAAATTTTCTTCAACTTTTCTTCAAGTTCATCGAATTAAAGGTATGTTCTTAAACATAACCTCAATTTTTGCTTAAATTTTTTATTTTGAGCATGTGAGATGAGTAAACCTTGCCCTAAGTGTAAATTGAGCGTGAATTCAGTTAAGTTAGTGTTGATTGGTGTTCGTAGTATCATTGTCATTATATGAACTCGATAAATACATGTTTGACTGAATTTTTTCGAGATTGGTACCTAGGGTTAGAAGTTGAATAGGAAGAGACTAAAATTGGGTTGAAATGTGAAATATTTTGGGTTTTGCATGTTGGGTGATGTGATTTATGTTGTGATTAATGTTGAATATGCTAAATAAACAAGGGATTTTCGGGAAATTGAAATTGGGGAACTGCATAGGTTGTTGTTAAGAAAATTTTTTGCTAAGTGCTATGTGATGTAATGGTATCGATGGTGATATTGTGATTAGCTATACGAAGTATGAGTAGTACATAGTAATTATTCCATCGACTTATCGGAATGCACGAGGCATGTTGATTGTTAAAAAAAATTGGAAAGGAATGATTGTCTTGCCGAATTGGTTTAATTGTGGCTAAAGACTAAGTGTGGGGTGGCTTAACTCTACCCAACCTTGGTCGAAGTTAATTTTTGACTTAAATAACATTGGGACTGTCTGTTTGATTTGACATGAACGATGTCGAGCAGGCAAGACAGAGGAAAGGGCGTATCTACATCGGGCGCCGGTAGAAAGAGGATTTGACTAGGAACAACAGTCCCAGCAGCGGTTCCGCGTGGCCAACGCCGTCAATACGGAACCCGATGGGTGACTGAAGAAGGAAAGAAATGGTATGCCAAACACAATGAGACCAAATACTTCCCTGAGGAGTACATTGCAAGGGAGCCACTTGCACAGGAATTCCCCAGAATCGTACAACATATTGACACTGTCGGGCTGAACTTCGTCTTTGAAGAGCCCAAGGAGTGCAATCTCCATCTGATTCGGGAGTTCTACGCCAACTAGAACCCGACACTCCGCAGTCATACCATCAAGATAAGGGGGCAGGTTTTCACCTTTGAGCCCCATCACCTGAATGCCATATTGGGGGTGCGGGACACAGACGCCCATGTACTCCGGCAGCTGAACAT
>JACEIK010015468.1:0-18905 GCA_018107945.1 Datura stramonium | reverse complement strand
TGGGATGTGGGCATTGAAATCTTGTTGTTCTTGTTGTTGTGCGTTTCCTTCTTGCATCGCAACATTTGTGGCAGCAGGTATTGGATTTAAACCACCATTTGCAAAAACATCAAATGATACTGCCAACAAAATAATGAAAAGAAATTAGTAAATTGAAAAAAATTTGAAAAGAATTAATTTTATTACGATACATTTTGCTTTGATAGTCTCTAGCATACCCATTACAACACAATAATTATTGTATGGCACCCCTCCTGCAACGTGGTTATACAATTCGTTAACCATTGTTGTCAAATCTTGGTTAACCATCGTTGAGAAACAAGGTTGATGAATAGAGTAAAGAAGAAGATGAGTATTGATAAATTTTGTCTAATAGGAAAGATAGCACTACACTGTTTTGGGTTACGACGTAGGACAACTGGCTTTGTTAGAGAAGGTGTATATAACCTCATGTATTTTTTTAACTGACAAAGCAGCAATGTGGGTCATATACAATAGATCATAGTAACATCATCACTAATTTTCATATAACAATAAAAAGAATTTTTTTCCTAATAATATATAAATATTTTTATTTCTTAATTTTTCTAATTAAAGTGACGAGATAAATATTTTCTAATATAATACCGTTTTAAAGTTAAGATACATTTGTTAATGTAATAAATTTTATAATTTTTAAACATTATTATTGTTATATCCCTACTCGCACGCCCCACTTGAGACCCAAGTCCTAACTTAAGATTGAGGTCCGACTCGGGCCGAGCTTGACTTTCAAGCCAAACTTGAAATTCCATACTAATCAAACCCAACTTCTTGATTGGGTTGGAAAGCCGACTCCCTACTCGCACTCCCCACACTAGAGACCCAAGTCCTAACTTAAGATTAGGGCCCAGGCTCGGGCAGGAGCTTGACTCTCAAGCCAAACTTCAGATTTCACACTAATCAAAACCCAACTTTTGGATTGGGTAAGGAGTCGGAGTTGAGTCCCGAGTCAGGGTCTAGATCAAGAGTCGAGGTGGTATTTCGAGTCTTGGGTTGGGAAATGAGGTTAAAAGAGAATTCTGAAAAATATTTTCCTTTATGTAGAGTCATTTTTTTCTTAAACTAGAGGTAAATAAGTCTATTTCAAAACATTCTCCAAAATACTTAAACGATAAACATTAGGAATGACAATGTGGTGGGGGCGGCCTTTATTACGGCTAGATTAATACAAGAAAAGACAAGGCAAAATTCTCATCGGGAAGACAACGGACACAGGGTGAGGCGTAGGTAGTTTGGACGAACACAAAATTAAAGGAAACGATCTACCCCTCGATTAGCGAACGAACAAATGATTGGGTAAGACTTCAGTCGTAAAAAGTCCATGTATTTCTTAAGCGATTTTGTATCCTACAAATACTAATCATATAGGGGTTAGTTTTATATTGAACATAAAAACTTGAGGAAAGTTTGAAACAAAATCAAATGTTGATCCATCAAATGGTCTCCAATCATCACGTAATTCCTTACGAGAACGTGCGCATTCACCACGGGTGGTGGAGCGACATTTTTGAGTTGCGGCGGCTGATTGTGGGATGTGGGCATTGAAATCTTGTTGTTCTTGTTGTTGTGCGTTTCCTTCTTGCATCGCAACATTTGTGGCAGCAGGTATTGGATTTAAACCACCATTTTCAAAAATATCAAATGATCTTGCTATAAAATAATGAAAAGAAATTAGTAAATTGAAAAAATTTGAAAGAATTAATTTTATTACGATACATTTTGCTTTGATAGTCTCTAGCATATCCATTTACAACATAATAATTATTGTATGGCACCACATCACACGACGTGGTTGTACGGCTCGTTAACCATTGTTGTCAAATCTTGATTAGCCATCGTTGAGGAACAAGGTTGATGAATAGAGTAAAGAAGAAGATGAGTATTGATAAATTTCTTTTGTCTAATGGGAAAGATAGCACTACATTGTTTTGGGTGTGACGTAGGACAATTGACTTTGTTAGAGAGGTGTATATAACCTCATTTATTTTTAGCCGACAATGTAGGTCATATACAATAGATCATAGTAACATCATCACTAGTTTTCATATAACAATAAAGAATTTTCCTAATAATATATAAAAAAAAAATATTTTATTTCTTAATCTTTTTCTAATTAAAGTGACGAGATAAACATTTTCTAATATAATACACGATTTTAAGTTAAGATACATTTGCTAATGTAATAAATTTTATAATTTTTAGACATTATGTTATATCTTAACTTTAAAATATATATATATATATATATATATATATATATATATATATATATATATATATATATATATATATATATATATATATAATTTATAAAATTTTTAATTGTTGAAAATTTTCAATTTGAAAAGATTAAGAAATAAAAATATTTCTATTTTATTGGAAAAATATTTATAATGTTTAAATGAAAATTAATGATGAAGGTTATTAAGATATTAAACATATGACTTATATTGGTTGAAAAAGTGTATGGGGTTATTTCATTTAATTGATAACAATTTTTAGAAAAAGATTAGTTCCCATTTTTATTCGTTAAAGAAATTTTTAAAAGAAAAGCAAGAAATGGTTCTTTAAAAAAGTAATATTTTTATTTTAAAAATTTAATTAGTTATTTAATTTAGATTTAAATAATATTTTTATTAGAAAAAGAAAATTTTTGACCTATTAAGTAACAATAATGACATATTTGTAAATAATGTGACATATTTAAAAGTAATAATAGCAGAAACTATTATTCGTAGAGCCATATTTAAAAGTAACAATAACGAAACTATTAACCGTAGAGGCATTTTAAAGTAAACTATTAAAAGGAAGGAGACATTTTTATTCAATTTCATATAGTTTAAAGACATTTTTAATTCTTTTTGAAAAAAATAAATAAATAGTATGTACGAATATACATATACACAATTATTTTTTAGGGGTTTTGATCAATGTATTTCGTTTGAAGAGGAACTCCAAATAATTGAAATTAAGCATTACTTAGTAACATATTTATTTATTAGTAACATTGATTAAATTTCAATTTCATATAATAACACAATTAAGAATTTTAAATATTATTAATATAAATAATATTTTACAGTTAGATTATTCAAAAAAAAAACTATATGTAAATCTTTAAAAAATGTTATTGTCAAGAAGCATATGTTTTTCATATAAAAGTAATCAAGGAGGTGGATATTACCTTTTGAGTTGAAGACATTATGTACAAGAGAGTTGTTGGCTTGTTATTTGCGAATATAAATTTAATTATTATAAAAATTAAAATGTCGGGAGAAGTGCAATCATGCACAGTAGAACAAAATTTCCAACTTTAGGAGTACATAGTGTTTGCCTTATTTTCAGTAAAAAAAAAAGAAGTAAAGTTCGAGGCCAGAAGCGTGTGGCATCGATGATTGGTTCAACGTAGTGATACGAATGGTTCAAAATTGTCTATGTACGGAACAGAAGCCAAATATAATATACCTTAAATTACACGATAGTCACATGTAACTATGAATATTTATATGGTAGTATGTACCGCCCTTGTGAATCCATTAAATTTTTCGTATTTTCCCACTTAACGGATGGCCAGAGCCCAAATATTCAAGCTTGGAGGATGGCGCCCAGCGCCGGGAACCAAAGGTAAGACAATACACACTTTGAAGCGGCCAAAATGCATGCACGCACGGCCCATGACATGCACAGCACTTTGACAACGCACGCGGCCATGCACGACAACTGCACGCTTGACAGCATGCAGCGCGACGTGCGACACTGCACATACGGCTGACTTGCCACAACCCGATTAACACAACCATGACACATGGTGTAGGGACATCTCATACTATAAATAGGCCTCAAGGGCGGCATTTGTAATCATTCACACATTTCGATTTCTCATACTTAGTGGAATCAAAAGGGCTCTTTGCCTCGTTACTTGTCTTCTTTAACTCCTTTACATTTTCCCTGCTTTCTTGATTGCCGTCTCAATACTTAGCACATTTGTGCCTTGTATTGATAAGATAGTGACTTGGGTGAAATTATGCATGCTTAGGCTGTCCCACGGCCTTTGAAAATACAAGCCGTGACAAGTGACCTTGCCGGCGTGACAAACTGCTTTGTAGTACCACGTGGATGTGTTTGATATAGTGCTCGGGCTAGACTTACAGTACGATATCAATGCCTTCATTTCACCACGCCTCAACGATTGCACATCGTGACCAAGGAGGTTCTGTGTAGTTCCATGTCCGTGTCCTAAAAAGGCGTGCAATTGTCGATCATCTGTGATCAAAGGATTCAAAGAAGGGAATCGACCTTCGCTGCCCTTTGTTTTAGAGGTGCCGACGAAGCCATGAGGCGGAACCTATCGACATGCATTCAACATGTCCTAAGTGAAACTGGCCCAGCATATGTGGAGGCTCTGGTGCCTTCCGTAGAGAGGTTGACCGCCTTAAATAGAGCTTATTTCGGGAGCCAAGCGCATGCATCCCTGTCGCGTAGGCGCCCCCGGAGCTAGAAGAACTAGGAGGCATCTTACGGAACTACTAGAAGTGGGAGCATATTCGCCCATCAAAGGCATCTTTTGGAGCAGGTACTATTTCAAAAGAAAAAAGAAGGAGCGTTGCGGTTATGCATCGATTAGGGCCCTCAACAAGGTGACCGATGAGAACAAGTATCCTTCATGATAACGAGTTGTGATCGGTTAGGGCAAGCCAAAGTATTCTCGAAAATGGAGTTGAGGAAGTGCATTATCAGAGTCGCATTAAGAGACAGGCAGAACCACATGCGTCACCGTATGGAACTTTGAATGGAATGATCATGTCATTCGGCACTTACCAATGCCACATACATTCTGCACCACCCATGGTAGCTCAATTCATCCTTTCTTGGACGAGTTGTGGTCATCCTCTAGATGACATTGTGGGTTTCGTGGCATCACGGAGGATCATGTGTGGAACACCTCAGAAGCCGTCTTTCGAAATCTTGAGGAAAATGACATGCGTCAGAAGACAAATGTACATTCGCTCGGCCATACGATTGCAATTCCGCCCAGCGCACCATCTCGCGGGAGAAATAGAATGGGCAGAGTAGCAAGGTAAGATGTTATGGGGATTGGGAGGCAGAGGCAGAAGGCTAGTCCGAGCTTCCGTCCTTTCTTGGCCTCGCCAATTACCTAAAATGGTTCATTAGGCCTCCAAAGATTCTTGTCTAAAACATCGAATAAGGGGCAGAATGGAAATTAGGCCGATTAAATGCCAAAAAGCTTTCGAACTTAAGGCTTGTCATCCGAGGCCAGGGTTCTTGCACTTTCTGCCCAGGATTTAGAGCAACTTTGAGGTCCATACAGACGCTTTAGATTTTGCCATCGGTGGCGTCTAATGCAGAGGGTCACCCTGCTCGCTTTCCAAGAGTTAAAAAGGTTAACAAAGCGGAGCGAAAGGTATCTGCAGATCCATGAGAGGAAAATAGGCTTGCCATAGTCCATTGTTTAAGGACACAGGCGCCATTATTGGGCTCCCCTTCACATCCTCAAGGCGACAACATGGCCACAAGCTATTTCAGTCCCAGCAAAGTTGACACCCAAAAACGGGCCCATTGGCAAGATTTCCTAGCCGAGTTTGACCTAACTTTGGAAATCTAGTCGGGCCCGAACAAATATTTGTTACGCAGATTCCTTAAGCGACGATCCTAACGCCCATGACACGGCGACGCGGCATTTTGGACACCATTAAGGAGGGCATGCAACATGACCCGAGTTGCAAAAACTGACTCCTTGCCTTGACGATCAAGGAAAAAAAAATTTTGGTAAGAAAGATGGCACATTGTATACTGCGGTAGGCGGGTCTATGTCTTAAGTGGAGCCAGAGGCACCTTCTAATCAAGGAGGGACATGAAATCTCTTTTGCACAGGTAGGACATCGGGACAAAAGAGAGAACCTTGACACCCTACTTAGGCAACCTACTATTTTGGTCACACATGCGGGACGAAAGCGTTGAAGTTAATGTCCGTGCTTGTCGTGTGCTAGAAAGACAAAATAGAAAGCAAGGTGCTGGTGGCTTACTGAGCACTTCACGCAGCCCGACGACCATAGGGCAGGCGTCACCATGGACTTCATCACGTGCTTACAAGAGTCGAGGGATTTGGCACCATAATGGTTTGTGGTGAATGATTCTCCAACTATGCAACTTTCACGGCGTACGGTAGTTGCAAGCACAGGAGCGAGAAAGGCTATTCTTGCGGGACGTGGTAAGTATTGGGGAGTGCCAAGACACATCATGGCCCGATCGGGGCCCCAGTTCACGAGCCTTCTACGGAAAGAATGGCCTTTGTTGAAGTGCAATTGCGCTTCTCCACCCGATTTTCACCCCATGACGGCGGCCCGAGACGGGCGGTCATTTCTCTGAGTGCTACACAGGCACTTTGTCAATGCCAAGCAAAAAGATTGGGCAAGGCTTGCTTGATACAACCCAATTCTCATACAACTTGAGAGGAGCGAGAAGCAGGGGAAAAGAATCCACAGACTTGCGACGGAGTTAGCAACCTAATACCCAGCGGTTCTTGCACATCGATGTCGGACTAAGGAATCCGGTGCTTATCACTTGGCAAAGGCGTGGGAGGAAGCGAGGTGGATATGGCAAGGTCCGACTTGGATAAGGCGATTCCCGCAAAATGAAAAAGTTTCTTGATAGGAAACGTGACCGATGCACTATCGAATTGAGGGACAAGTGATGGTAAAGCAACATAGTGACAATTTAAGTCCCTACGCGGCGTCAACCAAAATCTTATTAGACGCTATGAGGGTCCTTTCGAAATTGTTGCCAAGTTAGGGAAAAGATTTCTTACAGACTAAACATCTTGCAATCACTTAAAAATATACCCGATTTTCCATGCCCCCCGATCGGCTAAAGCCATATCATGAGAACACGAAAAGATGTGAAACGGGGGCGGGCGGGTCGTGCGCGAGATTTTCATCACTCCGTACCGCCATGGAGAAACAAGTGAGGCCATTCTTGACCACCCAGAAGCTAATTCGGGGCAAGGCTCGGAGGCAAATCAAGTGCCCAATTTCTTGTGCACTAGAAGGCATCCGCCGAGAGAAGAGGGCGTCATGGGAAAAATTCGAAGACTTGTAGCGGTTAGGATAGGGTCCACAAGTATTTGCGGAGCGTGTGGCGCGCGGTGGGTCGCCAAATCAGTGGGGAGAGTGTACGGCCCGCCGGCAAATAAATTTGTATTTTCCATAGTTAACGGATGGCCAGGAGCCCAAATATTCAAAATGATAAGTTGCCAATGCAGGGAACCAGGCAAGGCAATATAGCACCTTGGGTCAAGCGTAGTTTGCGCCTCATGTTGTTACACACCAGTAAGTTCTTAATTACTTAATTGGTCTTTTCTCATGTTGGTTGAGAGTTTTAGAATGTCATACGTGCGAAAGGGCGCGGGGGGAAAGAACGACGAGTGCGAGTTGAATTTTCGCAAGAGGAGACGAACCGCGCTACCCGGAGAGCGTGGCACGGAGGCCCCTCCTCGCGATGTGACATGGCACATGGCGCCTCCTCTAGATGTTGGAGTGTGCCACGTTGGCGATTCGGAGCTCCAAGTATAAAGGCCTCCGCCCGTTTTAAGTTATTTTTCATGTTATTTTCCAAGTAAAACGACCGAAGCGAGGGGGAGAACGAAGAGGTTACTATAAATTTTCCATCCGATTACACCGTCAACGCCGTCCAAACACAATTAGCCGGATAAGTATAAAGTTACGAGGAGCATTCCTACGGAGTTAGTTTCGCGAATATTGCTCGACGAATCGTCGACCGCGGAGTCAAAGTGATTGAAATTTCTCCAAACTAGTGTTAATACATTCTCAAGCAAGTATGTATTTCTCCCTTCTAGACTTTCAAGAAATTTTGAGTTTTCGACATTTCTTCGATAAATTCGAAGAATAATTGAGTAAGTTATATTTATAGTATTGTTTTTCTCGATTATAATAATGAAGTTAATTACATTCCTTTGTGAATATGAATACGATTGGAAAGAATGGCGAATACTAAGTGAACCTCGCGATGGGGTGGTAAGCCAGAGCGGTCGAGGTATGTAAGCCCGGTTTCCTTCGGCAAGTTAGTTACCCAGTATAGTAGAGTAGTATGAATTCCAGTAAGATATTTCAGAAACGGTATATACGTGTTTAGCATGAAACTTAGTAAAATAGCTTAAATGCATGGCAGAATATTCTTGAGGAAATATTATATCATGTTCATTATGAAATGTATGCAAACACGTTGAAATGTTATATCATGTTTTGATTATGAGATTCGGTACGGCATGTCGAGAGATTATGTTATTAACATTTTCAGTATGCATTGTATATAGTTGTTGTTATCGGTTGAGACTTGATTGTATTATTTTGGGGTTGGATTACCTAGCTTCCATGACCGCCCGGGGTTAATAGTTGTATCGGCTCGTCTGCGGAGGCGAGATACGTCGCTCTCTGTGGAGTGGCATGTCGTTCGCTAGGGACGAAGATGGGATGCTAGTTTCCTCATATTTTGCCGTGGTTGGCCTTTATACACCCCATCGGCGCTTGCTCATGGGGTGTTGATTTGAGAGTCCTGCGGACTCGAAATGCGATTATAATTCAGGCTCAGCGGGCTCGAGTGCATACTGGGGATCGAGCGGGACGCTTATAGTTACTAGGTGATGTGGTATGACACAGGTAGAGAGTAAATAGATTGTGATGTTGTACTTCCGACATGGGGGTCGGGTAAGGTTTATGTTTCGTTATGTTGTTTTTAGTTATGGATAGATAGACGGTAGAACGCCATATTGTCAGGTATGACTCATATTCTTCTCAGTGTAGTTATGCTTAGCCAGGAATCTACTATTCCGGTCGAGTTTCGAGTCTATTTTCTTCTACTTATCACTATCATTTTATTACTTACTTCAGTTAGTTTCGGTGCTTTGCATACTCGGTACGGCGGTACGCGCTGTGTTAGGGCATTACATTACTTGCACTGCGGTACACGGAGCGAGGAGCGAGTCCTCGTAGTTCCACAGTCGGCGTTACAAGCCTTCAACTCCTTTCATCACGGAGCTTGAAAGATAGATTAATACTTTCTTTTGTTTGTACCGGTATGGGTAGTAGAATTACTGTCCAAATATCTTATTATTCTAGAGGCTTGCGAATTTTAAATATTCCTGCGTAGTTAGCAGCCTGTTGGCCGCGTGGGGCCATTTATGTATTTCGGGTGTATACGATGGCGGGTGTGGGGCTTTGTTCGGTTTCTAGTTGATGGCCTTGTCGGTCACGAATCGGTTTAGTGCTCGATTTCATTTCTCGGATATAAGCTGAGCGCATGGTGGCCTTGTCGGCCAGTGAGGATCCGTTGTAGTTGGTTGTTAAGTTTAGTTGTTTATATCCTTACGGTGGCTATAGGCCTTGTCGGTCGGATGTTGTATTTACGGTCGTTATACTTGGCAGAGTCGTTTTCTTGAATTTAGAGATGAAGTCAGGTCTTGCACCGAAGTGCTTAGGCTGTTGTCAGTTCGGCAATCCGAGGTCTAGTATGGCACAAGGTGCGATCCTTGTACCTCCCAAGTAGGGCGTGACAGAGACGCGCGTACGACCGTGCATTTGCACACCGCGACATGCACGACATTCCTACATTGCACGACGGCTATGCGATAACATGCGCACGCATGCGACACGCACCTTTTGGCTCAAACTTTATGCTGCACCGCCGCGATCCACGATGACACGGCCACATGGTACATAGTGTAGGGACTTGTATGTACTATGAATAGGCCTCAAGGGAAGCATTTGTAATCATCCACACATTTAGTTCTCATACTTAGTGGAATCAAAAGGGTTTTTCGCCTCATTGCTTGTCTTGGCCTTACTCTTTACTTCTTTCCTTCTTTCTTCAATTGTCATCCGATCCTTAGCACATTTTGTGCCTTGTGGCTTGATAAGAATGAAGCTTGGGTGGAAGTTTTTAGCCCATCTTAAATGTCCACGACCTTTGAAAAAGACAAGCCCGTGACAAGTAGCTATTATTAATAGCTCGACTCTTCTTTTTCATACGAGATAACATGCGAGGATAATATATACATGTCTCTAGGTTACTCGGTATTTCAAAAGAATGATCTTCATTATTTATTTTAGCTTAAAATAAATCATAAAGATTCTTGTAGCTATAAAAATTTCATTATAGCATTATAATGAAAAGTTTAAAAGTAAATAATTACTGCTTTCTATTTCAATTTATGTGGTACACTTCCATTCCAAAAAGCGCCGCTTTCCTATTGAAATTAACTTTAAAATTTTCGTGACTCTTAGCCACGAGAAATGGCTAAGTGGTTTAAACCGCAACAAGAAATACTCTTCCTCTTCTTATTAATCTTTATCACAAAGTCAAATATTGTCAAATAAATTGGGATGAAAAAGTACTAAATATAAAAAAAGATGAATTCTTTTTTGAGCGAACTAAAAAAATAAAAAGAGTGTCGTATAATTGAAACACGAGAGAAGAAATATTACATAGACGGATGATTTAAAATATCGGATAAAATAGATATTGCATAGGATAAAAGTGAGGGGTTAATGTTTATTATTTAAAGTTGAGGGTGGATAGAGATGGCAATGGAGGGGGCGCATAAATTCGTAAAGGCTTTAACCTGTATCGACGTAGCATGATTTGATGTTTTCCAACCTGCCCCGCCCCACGTATCCCCCCCCTTCCCCCGCATTAATTTTTTTTTTTGTTTATACATGTATATCAACAATTTCAAAATTTTTATTTATACAAGTACTCTTTATTATTCTCTGTCCCAACTTCTAAGCTCACATATATACTTGCTCCATCTATGTGCCTTTTAGAGAAAAGAAAAAATGTTCAAATGTTAACTTGAAAAAACAAATATCAGACATGAAGTTAAATAAACCAATAAAATAAACTTGTACAAAAAGAATGTATTTACATTTACTTTGCACGTATAATACAAGAAATAAGCAAAACACAGTTCTCTAGCTTTTGCGGCAGTGTTGGATCTTTTTTTCTTTTCTTTTTAGCCTTAAAAATGATATTTCATTTTTCTTTAATAATTTCATGATTAAAAAAAACATTCATGATTTCATTTTATTTAATCACCATAGATATTAAATTTGATTTTTGTACCATGAAAAGGATCGGAAAAAACGAACAAGAATACATACAATCACTCTTATTTTGATCTCTAAACATTGTGTTAAGTATTTTCTTACTAATTAAATTATTGATTATTCCCGATTATGAAATGATACATTTGTTCATCAAGGATAGTATCCGGAGTTCGGGCCATCCTACAATTTCTTTATTTATTGTCATTTTAGATCCATAATAAGTCAGCCACGTATTCTTATATAGATCTCACTACAAATTTAATTATACCTATTTTTAAGATTAAAATTATGTCAATCTATCTATATTGGGTAAACAATAGCTTGTGTGCGTGACAGAATAAAGGGTGGACATGTGACACAGACAAAGGATACTTGAGGAAATTGGTTCAGTGAAATGGACAATTTCAAAAAATAAGTTCGGGAAGATCGACCTCGATTTGTTATCGAATTTACATAGCCAGTCATCATCGAAAAGACAGAATCTCGCCTTGAAGATAAAAGGACTCCTATCTCAATGACGTGGCAAAGACAAAAAAAGGACATATACGTTAGATATATTTGTACTTATCCACATAAACAACAACAAAATATTAGTTGGTATAGCTAGCAGTATCTCCACTTGGAATGCGGTCATGGGACACATGATACTTGAGGCTTTACTCTTGGAAATAGAGATTTTTAAACACAAATCCCGATAAAATTTGTGTTATAGAATATGATTTTCGCCCCATTTCCGTCCGGCCTGTTCAGGGAAAAACGTATATGGCGAAATGATTATCTTGAAGTAGTGGAAGATTCATGATTTTTTCATGTGAAAACACTATTATTTTACTTTTCCCACCGATTGATCAATCAAATATCGGTGGAAATAGCACACCGCTAAATATTTTTTGGTGGAAAAATTTCAAGTAAGAAAATAGTGATTTTTTTAATGCCTCGAATGGAGATAGTCCATTGGATGATGTCACATTTCTGTTACCTATAAATAGTCGTATTAACTAACACCATTGTAAAGGGAAGGATTCTGAACAATATTTACTAAAACAATACACTAATAATATTATTGTACTCCAAGTTTCTCATATTCTACTAAGTCTTTACTTCATAGCATTCACTTACTGGAAACGATCCTAGATGTGAGACCAACATCATGTTAGCCTCTCAACTGATCCTCTCCGTGTAACCAAACATCACCAAAAGCTCTATCTTCAACGGAACTTTATTTACATGCTTTCGTTTATTTCTTGACCAAGAGCTAGAACTTGAACTTCACCAAATCAAACAAAATAATAAGGTGTTTTTAAATCATGACTAGGAGCTGGAACTTCGAAGATCAATGTGCTAACCGAAACTTATTTGATAGATGGAAAATATAATGAATATTTATTACAAAATGATTTAATTGGATAACAATATGGATGTGCAAATAAAAAAAATATACCAACCCTACGAGAGGGCGTCCAAATAAAAATTTTCTCTTATTGGGCGATGGCGAAGAGGTATCAAACTAGGCACATAAGGGATTAAAACTGCAGCTGCTAAAGTGGAGCTTCGAAATTGGTCCAATAGCTTTCCAGTTGCAACATCGAAAAAACCCATGGTGTTCTCGAATGTATCAACCATCAAAATTTCGTTGGTAAAACTCATGTGGGCCACACAATGTATGTCGTATATATCATAAATTGTCACACTAAACTCTAATGTCCATGAATTAAGCTTTCTAGATCATCATAGGCAATATATCCCTTGAACAAGATATGAGTGGATTCGAGACACATTTCTTTTGTCATCAAACAAATCTTTCCTCCTTTTTCCTCTATGCCCATTCTCTTCAAGGCTTTCTATTGGTACCTCAATCAGATAAGATACTTCCTTGGCTACGTCGAAAGCAACAAGTTTTGTTGTTGTTTCACTTTCGAATTTATAATGATCATATGGATCGTAACGATGATTCTTTGTAGCACACCAATATAAAACCCCATCTACACATGCCGCTGACCTAGAATCTGCAGGTACAAGTGAATGATAATCCCATTTTAAAGGCCTCATGGTCAGTGGCTTTCATTAATAGTTGAGATGAACCTTTTTAATGGTCTCTGATTCTGGAACATCAACTCCATATTCATGTTGAGAAATACTACCACTTTGTACTGATGAAATTGGCAAAATCCAAGTCCTGCTATAGTCGTGTAATTATCTCTTCTTAATGAAGACCAGTATGGATTTAGCGGAATTGTGACATATTCCATGGTCATCGAGATTACATATATGAAAATGAGCATGATGTGTACTCCAGAAACACACAAAACCATTCACACAATTTGTCTTTTGAAAGGACATTTGATCGATACGTGTCCCCAACACATATTCGATCGTCAATAAGTCTTTAGGAGGATTACTTCTCATGTTTATGAATGGGTGGTCTTTGAGATTATTATTATTATTATGCCTCCTACGGAAGAAATAGTGACTGTTTTCCATCAGCTGTGGAGATAACAAGAGTCTTAAGTTGAGAGATGATGACGATTTTCTAACCATGTGTTCAAAGTAGTGTGAGTAAACCAAAGCTCCCATTAAGAATAATGGAATACCATTTCCTGCATACCAACTTTCATTTTCTACCAAATCTTGGCAACCTACTCTTCTAATATCTCTCAATTACCATTTATTGGGTATACTACAAGTTATCATATGTTCTTGCTCCTTAATTTTCTCTTCTTTCCTCTTTTTCTCTCGGAGATTTTCATTCTTTCTTTAATTTGCGAGTCCTGTCAATCGAGAAGCAGCATATCAAAATTTTAAAAAACAAAATTAAATCATGAATGGTGTAAAATCACTGCATCAATCAATAATGAAGAACAAAATAAATACTTACTACATTTATTAAGTAAATCATTAATCATAATGATTGTCTAATGACTTAGTGTTATTTTATTAGAACTACATCCAACCTTGCAAACCAAGCTGATCTGATCTCTTTGTAGAAATTTCGGCGAAAATTTTATTTATATCTGCAAGTAAATAATTTTTGTAGTGATCTAGATCGACCATAAATATAAATAAAACTACCAGTAATCTGCTCTCGTCAGGTTTTCATGGCGCTAAATACTTAAAATTTCAGGTAAAAAAGAAGACATCAATCTCTTCAAAGCAAATGACTAGGACTTCTTCCGTACTTTTTTTCTAATTAAATAAATTGAATAAATAAGCATGAAAAGTCTTTTAACGAAAGTTTGAGAATCTATAAAATTAATACATTTTACAATTTTATTAATACATGAATTAAAAATATTAAAAATATTTTATTTTTTTTAGTTTTTTTATATTTTTTATATTGTTTGTTTTTTGTTTTTGGGGTTTTTTTTTTTTTATAATTGTATATATAAAATTAATCATTCAAAAAATGAATTCATACATTATCAATTTCCTGAAATTTCATCTTTTTATCTTTCGTAAAACCTGATGTTTAATCTTTATGCCGTAAAATATTTGTATAGCCTCGACGCTATATATCCATTAAAATTTCTCCTTTTAGTTATCCTTCTTCTTTCTTCTTCTGCATGCTCATTTTCCTTCTTGTTCTTGCAATTAATTAAAAATTTAAAAACTAAAAAAAAACATCATAATTGGATCCAATTTGTTGAAGAAGAAAAAAAATTGTGTCTATTTATTTCTTGAGGTCTGAGTTTAATTTAATCATTGGGAATTGCATGTCGGAATTGGTATTAAAAGATTTGAGATCAAATTTGGAATTCAATAGAATTACTTTGAAATAAAAATGTATTTGTGAAAATTATCCACAAGTTCTAGTGATCCGTCAAGACTATTAAAAATTTTGTTTTTTTAAAGTTATGACACAATGTCTATGTATGGGTGGAATTAGATAGCCGAGACACGTGGCATCATCAGCGGATCCCAAACAAGCTACGGACTGCGCAGACCACGAGGGCTAGGGACTTTAGGCAGTTATCCAGAGATAGCGGTGGGAATTTTCATCTCGAATAGGGCAAGGATCGGGAATCTCCATTCCAATGACGTGGCATAAAAAATAGCGGGGGACAAAAGTGTCAGAATGCTTAGGTACGCGGACGAGCTCGTGTGAATCTAAAAGCTGAAAACAGAGAAAAATTAGTTAGCACCTTCCTAATGAGTACGGACACGTGGCCTTAAAGGACAATAGGGTGTAGTACTTTACGACTCCCGTGATTTTTTGTTAGGTGAGCCTAGGCTGCATAAGCTTATAAATAGTGACCCTCTCTCTTGTAGGGATCACACTTTATTCTCTTTGAAACATGTATACCAAACCTATACTAGTTTCATGGAGCTCCAACATTTTATTGTACTTTGTTGTGATTATTTTAAGTAGTTGTTCACCGGGCTCACCTACGTTAACGCCAGCCGCTCGAGATTAGCTTCTCTTTACCTTGTCTTACTAGTTTACGCTACGTTTTACTTATTTTCATCACATTACTACCAGCCAAACTTCTAGTGAATCGAATTTAAAATAAGGTTGAATCGTAATGATGTTTCTTAACCCCCTAAAAACAACTGTATCGATTCGGGGCAAACAATTTGGCGTCCACTGTAGGGCTAGAGCAATTGTGCGGGTTTAACTTTATTTTCTTGTAACAAGTTGCTTTTTTACCTTGCGGGCGATAGGATCTTGGTTAATAACGGAGACTAAATCGTGAATCTAGCCATTATTTACAAGGCACCCACAACAAGGGCTTATGCCAAGAAGGTGATGGACGAAGCTCTAAAAACGAGAATCAAATTAGAACCACCAAAAGGAGATTGAGAGAAAAACGATTGAGGAGGCTGCGGAGATTAAACCGGATGTCATACTTGATCGGGACAATGATGCGACTAACAAGGATAGGCAGCGATGTTGCCATAGGATTGATGGTTAAATGAGGGAAGCTGTTACCTCCTCTTGTTGTTGACAAAGAATGAGAGTGCGATAACTTAGGGCGATGAGGGAAGTCCTACAGAGAAAGAGTTTCGAAGGATCCAGGAGAAAGCAGCGCTGTGAGAAGAAAGTCATGCACAACCACGGAGTCAAAGGACGAAGCATCTTGAGACAAGTCGAGGCCTCCATCCAAGGGACCGAGGTATCCCTACCGAGGTTCAACCATCAGCAAAATACGCTGTGTCTTACAAAGAGAAGAGCATCGAATATTTTGAAAACTTCAAGGTTACGAGACCAGTATTTGATCCGATATCGCCAATATGGAGGGAGTGTATGACTTAGTGGAGATGGTTGTGTTTGGAGCACAGAGACACTTGTTTCTCCTCTTGTTCGAGTTACATGAGAGAAGAGGTACGAGGGTACACATCATGAACTCATTTTCTTTGAGGATATAAAAGAGCCTTCGACAAAAAGTGAATGAAGAGTTGGCTTCACGTTGGATGAACGAATCTTGGGCACATATTGGGAGTGCCTGCGAAGAGATCGAGTCATTCGAGGAGGAGTGTTCAAGAGAAAATTCTTGTTGTAATCTGCAAGCTAGAGGCTTTAGTGGTGAAAGGCTCATCAAGAAGCAAATGAAAGGAGAGTATCGGCGGTTTTGAGTTTGTGAACAAAGTTCTTCTTTCATGGATCGAAAAGCGCACCATTGCGTGAGTGTACGGTCTTTTCATTATGGAAGCTCGAGTACCATTCAACCCATCCAATCTCCTAGCCTTGATGATCGAGCATATGCACATGGTGATGGCAGTCAAAGATGGAAAACATGGAGTGCGGCCTATGGGTTCCTATTGAATAAGGTGTTTGATTTCTTCAAGGTACCACGTAGGCGAGGTATTCTTTGGGGACGAAGAAGATGATGATTACTCTGACTACACTTGAAGAGTGTGAGTGCCTGAACAAGCATACTGGTGTGAAGATGCAATCTCTAATCTCCTATCTCATTTCCTCTCAAGAAAAGTTCAATGCCTAGATTGAGAGGTTAACAGGGTTTAACTAGCTCAGAGGAGGATGAAATTGTGCGGCTCAAGGCTGTCCCCACAGAGGAACCTGGTCTGGTGGTTGCTCTTCGTCAAGAAAATGAGGCCCTGAAGGCAAAGGTAAAGGTCTTAAATCGCAAGTTTCTTCAGGCACATAAGACTGCAAATGATCAAATGTCCTTGCTTCTCAAAAGTTGTTGTCACACCCCGCCTTGGGGGCTATGACTGGCACCTGGTGCTATTAGGACCTGAACTGCTAGACTACTGAGCCTAAGCACATCTGGTGCCTGGCTCTACCTCTAATTCACGGAATCAACAGGCTATATAGCGGCTGTAATGCAGCCTCCGGCCGACTAGGCCTATAGCCACCTGTACAACAACAACAGCTAACCAGAATCATATCAATATAAGGAGCCTATGCGGGCCGACAAAGACACCATGCTGGCTAGTTATCTCTAACTCAATATAACAAATACTGAACATCACGTGACCGGCAAGGTCGCCACTACTAACTGGATACGGCCCCACACGGCCAACATAAACAACAATACTAAACAGCTAAACATACGCACGACCCCACACGACCGACATAACTAACCACAGGGAGATATATACATAATCTGCAAGCCTCTAAGAATACTGATAAGATGGTCGGGACAGAGGCTGACCTACCGTATACAACAAAAATAAAATGAACTACACCTCTGAATATCAAGCTCCGGATGACAGGAGCTGATGACTCTGCGCTGGCTAGGATCACGAGGGATTGGCTCCTCGTCTATGAGTACCTGCAGGCAAGTAATGCAGCGCCCCAAGCGGGCGTCAATACCAATGGTACCAGTATGCAAAAGTGAACATAACTGAATGTAAGCAACATAACTAGAAACTTTAAACAGTAGAAGATATTTGGAACTGTCTGAACTGATAGAATCTGAAATAGGCTTTTCTATACTGAGAGTAAGGCAGAAGCATACCTGTCGGCGTGGCGATCTGCTGTCTATTAGCTAATAAATAACATATATATACATATATAACAAACAAGGACCAATACCATCCCCCATAAGTCGGAAGGTGCCAACTAACAAACAATCTATATACCCCTACCCAGGTCAAAACCATCAAAAACAAGTCACTCCACTCGTCTACTTACTACACGAGCACCTCTACCGGCCCCTGGGTCTCAGCAGGCTATGGCCTCTATATAAATAACTGTGTCTGAGCTCCGGAGACAAGTCACTCCACTCGTCTACTAACTACGAGCACCTCTACCGGCCCCCTGGGTCTCCAGCTTGGGCTATGGCCTCTGATATAAATAACTGTGTCTGAGCTCGGAGGACTCCTGTACTGTAATCTGTAAACTATAACTGTGTCTGTATCTGTAATCTGTCCCCTGGGCGCAAGCGCACAACAGGGTAAGCTATACTGCTATGCTAATCAGCCTGATATGGGGAATGCTCTATCCCATCTTCGTCCTATTGCGGACGGCATGCCACTCCAGTGACGTATCCCCACCCTCACGGTGGGTCGACACAATTACCAACCCAGGGGCGGCGAGGACGCTCAAAGGGTTCCCTCATAACTCAAACAAGTCTCAACAAACAATAATCACATATAGCAAGCATGTTTGAACTGAAAATACTATCTGTACTCTGCTTTCTCATTCTGAACTCTTTTTTGTGTTATACTAATTCTCATACTGAACTATACTGTATCTGAGATGTTATCTGACTGTCTGGCTATACTGTATCTGAGATATTATCTGACTGTCTGGCTATACTG
>JACEIK010015467.1:6734-18913 GCA_018107945.1 Datura stramonium | reverse complement strand
ATGGTATGAGACTATTAGACTTCCACTATATTAATTATGTTTATCTTCCATTTTATTTTAATTGAGTTAGATGATATGTTCATGACATGGGTTGACTTGGAGCCTCTCAGGGTTCTTTATCCCGTGTCTCAATTCGAGCCTATGTTCGGGTCGTGACAACTTCATAGAAAAAGCCTGCTGGACGTTAGTTTTCCACCATTTGGCCCCGACTGTGAATGAAAATACCCTCAGTGCAGACAGAGCAGCATTGGTGGTGTTATCATGTCGAGATACCCCACCAACATCTCGATGGTCATTGTGGAGGAGATCCGAGATCGGGCTATGGGATTGAGCACTACCATTCCATTCCCGAGTCTCGTATTCAAGCTATGCATAGAAGCAGGTATAAAGGTGCGTTGCAGTGAGGATAAATTGATCGGAGGACAGCGGATAGCAGATATTGTCTTAATCTGGGATGAAATGAACCCGACAAGTCGAGCATGACTTTCTACTGCAGTCCTGGTATCACAGACAATTGTGGGTGAGCAGGTGAATGCCCCCATCTCACAGGAGCAGGATGAGACGCTGGCTACAGATGTTGATCATTCAAAGGTAGCTCCTAGCACCTCCGTCGCACCACCTATAAGCCTTCCAAGCCAGACTCCAGTCGGGTACATTCTAGTGCCTCAAGAATTTCTCTAGAAGATGGCCAAGAGACTGACCCCAGCTGAGAAGAAGGTAAAGCCTATGATGGAGAATGTCAAGCCTTGGGTAAATGCTAAGATTTAGGCAGTTGCACAGGTCCTACATACTAGGCTAGATAGCTTTGAGAGCCACTTCAATGATCACATGGCCAAGCAGAATGACACTGGCAGCCTCCGTATGGAGTTGAGGGCTCTTCGGAACCAAGTGGATGAGCTGTCATTACAGCAGCCAGCAATTCTATCAGCCCCCACTATTCCTAACCTCGACATTTGCATAGACAAGGAGCTTGATTTGGTGGCATATTTGGAGCCTACAGAAGCTAAGAGAGAGAAAGGGAAAAAGAAGGTCTCTAAGGATGTTGGAGACGAGACCCTAAGGAAGAAGAGAAAGAGACAAAAGAAAGAGCGCAAGCGGGCGAGATTGGAGAGCCAACAGACTTAAGACAAGCATATTTCGGAGCTTCTTCAGAGAGCAAGAGGAGCGGGTAGCTCCACCACTGCCTATGCTGAGCTTGCGGGTGGCAAGGACCCTTCCGGCGAGCCATATTTAGCCCCGGTGGTTCCAGAGGTTGTAAAGGTGACCGCTACTTCTGAGGGGGTAACCATTACCCCTACTGATACACCATTGAGTGCGCCAGCCACCTCCAGCACCACGACTGCAGCAGAGGTACCACCTCCGCAGGATGAAAAGAGCGCTTAGTGTGCCACAGGTATGTTTCCTTCCTTCTATTTTATATTTTATGCTTCGGGGAAGAAGCATTCTTTTTAAAAAGGGAGGGGATGTACTTGTACTTTTGGAATTTTTTTAGATGCGTCCAAGAGTTTTTCTTAACGTGTTTCTTCTCCCTCGAGCATGCTATATAGTAGACCAGCATGTTTAGGATTTTATTTTATTTTTGTGTTCTTGTTTAACTAGAAAGTAGCTTAAGATTACTCAGCCAATAAATTGCACTAGTTTTGAAGTTTTGAAAAATTGGCCCTATTTAAAAAAAAATTATGATTAGCTATGTACTTTTTGATTGCAAAGTATGATTTCTGTGGATCTTTTGTTTCATTTAGTGTATTAGCATGAGTAGTTCTAGTTAGCCATGTATAAACTGGATAGGTAGAATGAACGCAAAACATGTACCATGAGCGAGTGAGGTCTCTACCTAGTTCAATACTGCATAGAGGATCTAGAACTTTCATGTTTGGTCTTTACATAGGTTTTAGGATGGTTGGTTAGGAAATGATCATAGGTCATTTTTATTTAGCCCATTTTTAGCTTAAATTACCCTACCAGAATAATATGATTCCCTTGATCCCGATTTTGATTGTTAAATAAACCATTATTGTTTGATTAACCAATTAATTGTACCCATTTTTATAATAAATATGTTTTGTCCCTGGTCCCTCCTTGGACATTTTGAACCTCAACATAGGAAAAATGCCTAAGTTGAGGGTGGCTAGAGTAGGGGTGCATAGATGAAGCGGCGCCAGTTTTATAATGAACCGGTTTTGGCCCTAGTCCCTCCTTGGATATTGTGAACCTCAACATAGGCAAAATTCCTAAGTTGAGGGTGGATAGAGTAGGGGTGCATAGATTTTGGGGAGGTAAAAGAGGAAGAAAAAAGAAAAAGGGTTTAAAATGAGGTACGGTGTGATAAAACAAAAGAAACGGAAAAAGAAAGATTGTAAAAGAAGATACAAAAACAGAAAGATGAACGAAAATTTGAGAAAACACACCACACCTATACAATTGCATAAAAATGGTGAAAAGGGACAAAAAAGTTGGAAAAAGCAAAAAAGAGTGAAAAAATTAAAAAATGGAGCCACATGTATATAGTGTCAAGGAGGTTTTAGTCACTAAAAAGATTTCATATATACCATACCCAGCTCAAAAGCCTACAAAGCCTACATTACAAGCCGAATCAAGTCCTATAGTGATCCTTGCCTGACCATCGAAAAAACCGAGGTAGAGAAAATAAGGGGAAGCCTATGGTATCCGATATGCAGTATTTGGAACTTCCATATGAGGATGAGTCTTACTAGTTCACTCCCTTGTGTCATTTATCTATATATTTGAGTGGGGAACTTCATTTATTGTGAGGGTACATTTGTGTTCGATTTTGTTAGTTGCCCGTGTGAAAAGCATTGGGGATGACTTGTCTATCTGCTAGTAGCCAAATGACAGATCTTAATCCCTACATATCATTGTTTATGGTTTCTTGATGTTCATGTGTTGATTTTGTTTACTGAAAAAAGGGTCAAAAGCTATTTGAGTTTATAGTGCAAAATTATGATTGATGTTGGTTGTAATGTCATAGGTTTATTTTCTAGTTAAGCGTCGTTTTTAATATTTTTTTGTTTTCTTTGCTTGAGGACATGAAAAAGTCATAAGTTGAGGTTGTTGATGTGTTGTGAGTTTACAACACCTTTAACACTTAAAAATGAGAAAATAGCATGAACTTAGGTATGTTTATACGGATATGAGGTGCTTTTACTTTGTTTTCAGGGAAAATAGGTGTTGGAGCAAAAATGTGCAAAAAATGCATAAAAGTGCAGAAAATCAGCCAAGTACCAATTACAGTATGAGTCGTACCTGGATTGTACAAGTCGTACTGAGACTCGTGGAAAAACTCAGAAGGCTGAAAAGATGTGAAGGCAGAGTACGACTCTCAGTACGAGCCGTAACTGGAGTCGTGAAAATCTTCAAAGAAAATTTGCACAAAGTAGTCTCTTGGTACGGGTGGAACCCATGGATCGTAACATCTACTTACGACCCATACCATGAGCCGTGGGGATCTTCAATGATTCTTAAAGACCTAGCAGAACTCTAGATGCAACAAGAAGTTACGAGTGGTAGGAGGAAGGTACAAAGTGTACCACAACACTCGTACAAAAGTTCAGAGGATGTCAAAGTTTTCAGGGCCAAGCTACGGATGGATTGTATGATTCATAGGACAATGGTACGAGTCGTAATAGTTGCCAACACTTAGTCAACTCTGCAGCAGCCAAGGAATGTATGAGAGATAGGTACGACCCATAAAATCCTGTTACGGGTCGTATGATCAGTCGTAAGTTGAGCCGGCGCCAGATATGGAAATTTTCCTGTTAGCTTAGGAAATGCTTTCTGATGTCTGTATAAATACCTTTTATGTTTTGTTTTAGTAGAACAACATATTGAGATGGAAGTACACGTGTGATTACATAGAGGAAAGTTTTATTGTGAATTATTATCATGTTTTGGAGAGCAATTCTTAGAATCAACACTTGGTTTTATGAATTGTTCTTGATTTTGTTCACCAATATTCGAAGCAGGTTTTCTTTCAATTATTGTTGTAAGTATTTAATTATGTGTTTGTCTATGAATGCTAATTGTAATCTTACAATCATGAGAGGCTAAAACCTCAACTACTAGGGTTGTGGGAACCATGGTGCATTAATGAAATAGGGTTACACAAAGTGATTTAAAACTAATGATAAACGTTTGTATTGTAATCTCTTTGTCTTTTAAAATTTTTTAATGGTGTGCAATATTAGGACTTTCCTGAATTCTTTACTTGCTTGAACCTAGAGATGTAAATATTAGGAAAAGAGAATTATAACAAAGCCTTGATTTTAATTATCATTGTATGACTTAAGTTGCGGTCACGGGAAAGTTAATTTGAACATATGGATAACAATTAGTTTGAAATCGCTCATGAGACCTGACCTGGTGATTGAGTATAGTCATCCAATAGGGATGATCCAGTCATTTGGATGAACCACAATTATCATTTCTACAAGTAAGCATTGGGATTGATCACGTGTATATACCCGAAGTAGTTATGAATCCATGGGGAACACTTACCCTAGTTATTTTCAAATCTTGATAACAACCACAGTTGCAGTCTTGTTTTATTATTGTTTCTTTAAACCCACCAATTTGGAGATAACTTACCAACAAGTTTAAGTATCGGTATTAGTCTAGGTCTTACCTTATTCCCTTTGGGTTCGACCCCAACCTCTTTGTTAGGTTCCTTATTGACAACTTTCGCTTATTAATTTGCTAGGAAGTGTGAGTTTGAGCGTTATCAAAAAGTGGCGCCGTTGCCGGGGAATACGACTAAGATTAGATTAATTTATTGTATTTAAGTTTTGATTGTTATTTCCTTAATTACGTTTTCTTTTTGCTTTTGGACATCCACAAGTTGTCGCATGGTGAATGCCAAGTACTCATCGGAGTTGAAACCCCCTGATTCCATTGGATCTCGAACTTGAAAAAACACTGCAAAGGATGGACAACCAAGAGCAAAGAGAGGTCTGTCTTGCTGAAGAAGCTAGGCAAGCCGAGCTAGCTCGGCAAGTTGCACTTCAAGAAGCGGATGATGCTTGAGACGAGGTTGTCAACGTTGGTTGCCATGGAAAGGGCAACAGAGGCCAGAGATATGCCCTTCAATTCTTTGATGAGGATGACTAGGACATTGATGAAGTTGGGTAAACCAGAGCTATTGTACCACCACCTTTTCCTTCTGGGGAAAAATTTGACATCACTAGCACCATGATTCATTTGTTGAACATAAAAGCGGTGTTTAGTGGTCACACAGCTATGATGCCAACCTGCACTTAATGAACTTTATTGGAATATGCAAGGTGTACAAGTTGCCCGGAGTCAGCCAGGACGCAATAAGGCTAAGACTCTTCCCCTTCTCTCTATCTGGGGAGGCCACTTTATGGTTATCGGAGTTTCCCAATGACTCCATTTCCAATTGGAGGGAGCTCAAACAAGCTTTTCTAGAAAGATTCTTTCCACCCTCCAAGATGCTGCAGCTTAAGGATGAAATATATAACTTTCGACAACTGAATACAGAGGCACTTCATGAAACCTAGATGAGATTCAAGAAGAATTTGACCAAGTGCCAAAACCACAAAATTTCTGATGACAGTTTGTTGGAGATTTTCCATAGATCAATGAATAACAGTACTAAAGCTACAGCAGACACAGTGGAGGGAGGAGCATTGATGAGCCTCACCTAGGAGAAAGCTACCATTATTCTAGACATAGTGATGAAAACGAATAGAGCATGGCACACCTGAGAAGCGGAAGCGACGGTTGGTACATATGCTATTGGTTTGAATGCAAACCAACAAAGGAAGGAGGAAGAACGTGACCAGAAATTGGACCATATGTGCACATCATTGGACCTGCTCACGAAGCATATCATAAATGCTGGAGCTAGAAAAGTTAATGCAGTGGGGACACAGGGACAGGAACTAGGGCCAGAGCACTCAAATTCCGAGGAGGAGGCAAACTTCTTGGAAAACCAGGTGGTGGGTTTCCGAGCCAAGTCTCAAGGGTCTGGACAAGATACTATGCACCAAGGTTCTAGAAACAAGGTTGGAACTAATACAGAGACAATTGCAATTGGATCGTCTACAAAGAAAGAAGCTGAGGTCGTGAGCGCGAGGGAGAATGGACAAGGAATGACAGTTACCATAACGATGAGCAGGATTGTACATGCCTCCTAATGAACATAAGAAGGAAGCTGGACAATCCAAGTTGGAGAGCATGATGGTTGAGATGCTAAAGAAGGTTAGATCCATAGATGATCAGTTGAAAGACATCCGTGGGGATCTATCTAGCATGGTTCAGAGAGTTGAGAAACATATTACAGCTATCAAGCAGATTGAACAGTAGTTGGGGCAATTGTCAGAATCCATGAATCTTAGGAAAAAGGGTACACTACCTAGCAATACAGTCCAAAATCCAAAGAATAATGGTCACTGCATTGTTATGATGACTAGGATTAGAAATACCACGATTGATCCCCCTCTGCCGATTGTAGTTGATCTTTAAAGGAAGAAAGAAAGCATAATTGATGATGAGAAAGAGGTTGCTAAGCATGAGCATGATAAGGATGTTGATTTGACTGAGGCTCCAGTTGTTGAGAAGGAGCCTGAGGCTGAACAACGAGAGAATAAAAGGGCCACACAGATTTATAAGGCTATCCCACGACCACCATCATTGTTCCCTCAAAGAATGAAGAAGAAGGCAGAGAATGGTAAGTTTAAGAAATTCCTGTCAATGCTAAAATAATTGTCTGTAAACTTACCATTGGTTGAGGGATTGGAACAGATATAGAGATACGCTAAGTTTATGAAGTACCTTGTTCCTAAGAAAAGCTATGAGCCTATAGATAACGTGCATCATTGTAGCGCTATAGACTCACGGGTCCTTGCCCAGAAGAAGGAGGATCTAGGTGCCTTCACCATTCCATGTACAATTGGTGATGTTGAGTTCACTATAGCACTCTACGACTTGGGATTAAGCATTAATCTAATGCAGTTAGATGTGTTTGAGTAGCTAGTATTGAGATCCCCCACACCGACTACTATACGACTGCTGATGGACGACCGAACTGTGAAAAAGCCTGTGGGGATCCTGTTTGATGTGCTTGTTAAAGTAGAAAAATTCATATTCCTAGCAGACTTCATAATCCTTGATTGAGAGGTCGATTTTGAGGTCCCCATCATTTTGGGGCGACCATTCCTTGCCACTGAGAGGGCTTTAGTAGATATGGAGGCTGGCTAGTTAAAATTCAGAATCAATAAAGAAGAGGTCACCTTCAATATCTGTCATTCAATGAAGCAACCAAAGTAGTATAGTGTGGTCTCAGCAATCAAGAATGAGGTGGAGTTCCTTAATGAAGTCTGAGTAGTCAAGAGACTTGCATCATGTCACGACATTAAATCAGGCGCTTCTTGGGAGGCAACCCGTGAGGTGGTTCGGTGAATTCTAAGTAACCGAACCACCTGCATCATGTCGCGACAATAAATCAAGTGCTTCTTGGAAAGAAACTCAAGTTTATTGACTTATGTGTTCTTAGTGTGCAGGAGAAACAAAAACAGATGGCAGAAGAATTGCAGAACAGACTGGTGCGATGGGTTTAAGTACGACTCGTAAGAGAATTGTACGGGTCGTAGTATAAGTTAGAAGAAGAGATGTATCTTAGTGCATGAGTTCAGGGTATGGTTGGTCCTATGACTCGTAACCTCATTGTACGGGTCATAGTACTCACTGTAGTTATGAACTATGCAAGGCCGAACCTCCAATTAAGTGTGACCTACGAGTCATAGTACGGGTCGTACCTTCATGGTAAAAGTCGTAGGATGTACTCGTAGGTCCACAGATAAGTTTTCTTAACATCTCTGTTACTGTCATAGGGATGAGTCGTAGGGCCTTCCAGCGACTGGTGGTACGAGACATAACAGGTCAAATTGATTAAAATAATTCAAATCAGCCCAGATTTTTTAAATCTTCCCTAAAAGCTATTTAAACTTCAAACTTGTTGGACCCTTCTCCCACGCACTAAATCTTGAACTCACGAAAGCACCCATGACTCCCTCACACCCGTAACTGAAGGTCACGATCTATTGAGCAAGATTTTTGCTCGGTTAACATTGCTAAACTCAAAGTCCAACCCTAGTCACTGATTCTCAGTCGGAGTGAGAAAAATTTTGCATCATTCAAGTAAGTTATTATGCTTTAAATTAGGTAAAGAGACCTTTTGTGCTTGAGCAAACTTGTTTATTCACTGGGAGTCCTCAAAAATATGTAAAATAGAAAAGGACAATGACCAGAGATGTGCAAATTAAAAGTGTGACTGGGTAGGATTTGAACATGTTCAAAATTGAATATGAACTTCTAAAACTTGAGTCACGAGTTGTGAATAAAAAGGGGAGGAATGGGTAGTTGTTAAAACATGATGAATGCACGCCTAGACTTGGGAAATTCTGAGGACCCAACACAAAATTAAATTCACCTGCAAACTGACTTGAAAATAAGGCAGGGACAGGCTTCACAAGCCTTCCTATGACTCATACGATGGCTCATTGGGACTGCCCCAAGCCAAACATGTAAAAATTAAGAGGTACGAAACCTAGTACGGCCCGTAGTATCCTACTATGAGACGTACCTGGCAATCGTACCAGGAGTATGAAAAGGGTTAAGTCCAAAAGTGACAATACAATCCTTCCTACGACTCGTGGAATCGACTTATGGGTCGTACCATAAGCCATGAAAAGATACAAAACATGGGTTTTCAAGGGGCATCTTTATATGACTCATGGTATATATCTACCTTCGTGGTACGATTCGTACCTCAGAGGCATAACTTTGATCTGAGACATTACGATTCTCAGTACGGATCATACCTCCAAGGTACGACCCGTATTGAAGACCCGTGAAAAATTACAGATGAATTTTTTTTACTTTCTTTTTCTTAGGTTTGGAATTCTATCCCTTTTTCTCCACAAGTACAATGACTTAGAAAAGAAAAGCATCCAAAGCAACTGCTCGGAAGGCATTGATAGATGAAACATCTGAATCTGAATAAGCGAGCAACACACCTAGTGGTTTAGTGGAGGAATATAGGGTTGACACATCTAACACTGACGGGACTCGAACCACTAGGGCCAAAGTTAAATCCCAAGTTGAGGCGACCACTGACACATTTGATGGTGCTCCCCAGTTTGAGGAGGGAGATGAGGAAAGAGCCCAAGAGTCCGAAAGTGGCTCTAATGATGAAAAGGGTTCCTAGGGGCCCAATCCAGCGATGGAGACAGTTAGTCTGAATCTGAGAAGGAGGCAGCCAATGTCGAGCAGGAGCAGACTCCGCCTAGGGAGAACCATACCATTCGGCGGAGAGTACAAGGAGCCCAGGAGGTCTATGAACAGGGTATTGCTCTTAGTGCCAAGAACAAACCTAGGTGGAGTATTAAAGAAGAGTCGCGGATCCTCACCAATGCGTTGAATGAGGAGGAGGATATGAAGCGAATATTCAACTTTTATGGGATCGACTAGATGGATAGAACCCCAGATCGATACACTTCAGAGATCGTCCGAGAGTTCTATGCTAATTATTTGGCAACCATGGAGCAGAAAGAAAAGGAAGGTAAAAAATTGTAAGATCAACCCAAGTTGGAGAGCATCGTGGTATGAGGCTGCAATGTTTATATATCCAAGTGAACTATTGCTCAGGTGTTGTATGGGCCCCAACTCATACCAACGCACACTACACCAGAGTATGATTACCGGGTGGACGCAATGAAAAAGATCAAGCAGATAGGCATTGATGAGAGGCAGAGGCAGATTTAGTAGTTGTCTAGGGTTATTGCTGAGGACAAAGAGGAAGCAGAATGAGTCACTAGCGGAAAGAAGGTCACAAAGAATTCACTAAACTTCATAGCAAAAGCCTATTGGACGTTAGTTCGCAACCGGTTGGCCCCGACCGTGAGTGAAATACCCTCAGCACAAATAGAGTAGCATTGGTGGTGTGTATCATGTCCAGATACCCCATCAACATCCTGAGGGTCATTGCGGAGGAGATCCGAAAAAAGAGCTGAGAGAGAGAAAGGGAAAAAGAGGGTCTCTGAGGATGTTGGAGATAATACCCTAAAGAAGAAGATAAATAGAGAAAAGAATGAGCACAAGCGGGCATGATTGGAGAGCCAGCAGATTCATGACGAGCATAGGTCAGAGCTGCTTAAGAGAGTAAGAGGAACGAGTAGCTCCACAACTTCCCATTCTGAGCTTGCAAGTGGCGAGGACCCTTTGGGCAAGCCACATTCAGGCCTAGTGATTTTAGAGGTCGTAGAGGCGACTGCTACTGCTGAGGGGGTAACCATTCCCCCTACTGATACACCATTGAGTGCACCGGCCACCGCCAGCGCCACGACTGCAGCGGAGGAACCACATCTGTAGGATAATAGGAGCGCTTAGTGCGCCATAGGTATGTTTCCTTCCTTTTATTTTATATTCTATGATTCATGGACGAAGCATGCTTTTTAAAAAGGGAGGGGGTGTACTTGCATTTTTGGAATTTTTTTTGGATATGTTCGAGGATTTTTCTTTCCATGTTTCTTTTTTCTCGGGCATGCTATCTAGTAGAACCGACATGTTTAGGATTTTTTTTTCTTGTTTAATTAGAAAGTAGCTTAGGATTATTCAGCCAATAAATTTCACTAGTTTTGAAGTTTTGAAAAATTGACCCTGTTTAAAAATTTTTTATTGTTAGATATGTACTTGTTGATTGCAAAGATTGATTTCTGTGGATCTTTTTGTGTCATTTAGTGTATTAGCATGAATAGTTCTTGTTATCCATGTATAAACCGTACAGGTAGAATGAACGTAAAATATGTACCATGCATGAGTGAGTTCTATACCTAGTTCAATACCGCGTAGAGGATCTAGAACTTGCATGGCTGGTCTTTACATAGATTTTAGGATGGTTGGTTAGGAAAGGATCACAGACCATTTTTGTTTAGCCCATTTTTAGCTTAAATTACCCTACCAGAATAATATGATTCCCTTGATCCCGATTTTGAGACTTAAATGAACCATTATTCTTTGATTAACCAATTTACCGTGCCCATATTTATAATGAACTTGTTTTGTCCCTGGTCCCTCCTTGGATATTGTGAACCTCAACATAGGAAAAATGCCTAAGTTGAGGGTGGTTAGAGTAGGGGTGCATAGATAAAGTGGTGCCATTTTTATAAGAACCTGTTTTAGCCCTGGTACCTCCTTGGATATTGTGAACCTCAACATAGGTAAAATGCTTAAGTTGAGGATGGCTAGAGTAGGGGTGCATAGATTTTGGGGAGCTGAAAAAGAAAGAGAAAAGAAAAAGGATTAAAAATGAGGTGTGGTGTGATAAAACAAAAGAGAAAGAAAAAGAAAGATTGAAAAGAAGATACAAAAAGAGAAAGATGAAGGAAAATTTGAGAAAACACACCCACACCTATACAATTGCATAAAATGGTAAAAAGGGAAGAAAAAGTTGGAAAAAGAAAAAGGGTGAAAAAGGTGAAAAATGGAGCCACATGTATGTAGTTCCAAAGAGGGTTTAGTTACTAAAATAATTACATATCTATCATACCCAGCTCTAAAGCCTACATGACTAGCTGAATCAAGTCCTATAGTGATCTTAGCCTGACCATCTGAAGAGTCGAGGTATATAAAATAAGGGCAAGCCTATAGTATCCAATATGAAGTATTTGGTACTTCCTTGTGAGGGTGAGAGTCTTACTAGTTCAGTCCCATGTTTCATATTTCTCTATATCTGTGAGTGGGGAACTTCATTTGTTGTGAGGGTACATGGTTTGTGTTAGATTATGTTAGTTGTCCGTGTCAAAAGCATTGGTGATGACTTGACTATCTGCTAGTAGCTAAATGACAGATCTTGATCCCTATTTATCATGGTTTGTGGTTGCTTGATATGCATATGTTGATTTGGTTTACTGGAAAAAGGGTCAAAAGTTGATTGAGTTTATGGTGCAAAATTTTGATTGATGTTGGTTGTAATGTCCTAGGTTTATTTTCCAGTTAAGCATCGTTTTAAGTTTTTTTTATTTTCTTTTCCTGAGGACATGCAAAATTCTTTCGTTGAGGGTGTTGATGTGCTGTAAGTTTACAACACCTTTGACTCATAAAACTGAGAAAATAACATAGACTTAGGTATGTTTATACGGATA
>JACEIK010015466.1:1564-18919 GCA_018107945.1 Datura stramonium | reverse complement strand
TCTATATACCCCTATCACGGTCATAATGGGTCAAACTGGTAACTATAGCCATCCTGCCAATCCCTTGGGTCTGCAACTGAGCCTGCTCAGCCCCTGACTGTAGTTGTGTCTGAGTCCCTTGGACTCCTGATGTCTGCACGCCGGGCACCAGGCTAGGCAGGGGTTTGGTGCCGATACAGCATATGTATAATAATCCAGCCATGGAATGGACTCTATGAAGACCTGGGACCCCATCTTCATCCCTCGTGGACGGCATGCCGCTCTTTCTAGAGCGACATCATCTCGCCCCTAGCGGGCGTCAGCACAACTAACAACCCTGGGGTTGGTCATGGAGGGCTATATAGACAAATCAAATCCCAAGAAAAGCGTCGAATACTAGTCTCAGTTAATAACATCAACTATTCATGATTAATGTACTTCTGAGTCTCTTACTAGGATTTAGACTGAGTTAGAATTCTATAGGAACTAACTTGCTGAGGGAATTTTCCTTAACATACCTCGTTCGCCGATTACTAATTAACTGGAGAGTTTCAACTCGTATTCAACTTCTCTTCTCAATTGCAATCGTATTATTGGAAGAATGAGGCTAATTTCAGTATTAAATTTGATGAAAATTATAACTTTATATATAAATATTAACTATATTTCAACTCGACGAAAAACAATCGAAAACTCATAAATTCTCAAAAGACCAGAAGGGAGAAATGCTTACTTTAAGCCGGTGATCGCATAGAAATTAGTTTGGCACAATTCTGACAACTTTGGCTCGGTGGGGAGACGATTCACCAGGCGAATTTCATGAAACTAACTCCGTAGTAATGCTCCCTGCAGCCTTAAACTTCAATACTCGAAGTTAATTTGAATTCGGGCAGCATTTCGTAGTGTAAACGGAAGAAAAATATTAGTTTCCCTCGTTGTTTCCCTCTAGCCGTGGATATATACATATATAATGAAATGAAAACGTAGGGAGTGATATATATATACTCGAGGCGGTAGACAGGGGTCCATGGCACATACCCCAACATGCCGATTTACGCCACAGAGCCCAACGCGGAGGGAGGGGGTCTGTGCCACGTTGCCCCTTTGTGCAGCTGGCCCAGCCTTCTCCCACGTAGTCCCGACTCCGTACTCGTTCAACCCTTCCCCGAGCCCTTTTCTCGCATGTATTGCACTCTAAAACTCTTAACCAACGTACAAATAGGCCATATAAATATTAGATACTTACAGGGTGTAACATTCTCCCCCCTTAAAAACATTCATCCTCGAATGTATTACTTTAGCTTATAGGCATCTTAACTCTTATAACTACTTATTCTGGAAAATTTTCGACAGAGTCTTCCCTGTAATATAGACTATCCGAAAATCTTGAAACACAGAAAAGTCCAGTACAGACACTTCATATAATACTATCACAACTATTTCACAATAAGGCTAGAGTAAACTGAGCAATATATAATATAATCATGAAACAGTGATTGAATCAATAACTTACCGTAATTGCATAGTCTGGGCTAAGCCTGGAACAAATGAGGATATCTGGATTTCATGTCGTTCTCAGCTTCCTAAGTCATTTCTTATCTATTCTTGTTTCTCCATAGTACTTTAACAGAAGCAACATCCTTAGTCCTCAACCTACGAACCTGTCGATCTAATATAGCTATTGGAACCTCTTCATAGGCTAATTCCTTGGTGACTTGGACATCCTCAACTGGCACAACTCGGGATGGATCCCCTATGCACTTTCATAACATCAACACATGAAAGACTAGATGAACGGATCCCAATCTAAAGGCAAATCTAGCTCGTATGCCACCTGGCCTATTCTCCGGAGTATTTGATACGGTCCAATAAACCTCGGGCTGAGCTTACCCTTTTTGCCAAACCTCATCACGCCTTTCATCAGCGAGACTTTCAGAAATACCCAGTCACCTACACTGAACTCCAGTTCCCTACATCGTACATCAGCATAAGACTTCTGGCGGCTCTAAGTTGTTAATAGGTGTTCCCTGATAAGTTTCACCTTCTCTTCTGACTGATGAATAATATCTGGCCCAATCAATCCCAATTCTCCTACCTCAAACCAACCAACTGGGGATTTGCTCTTCCTTCCATATAGAGCTTCATAAGGCGCCATCTAAATTGCTGAATGATAACTGTTATTGTACGCAAATTCAGTAAGTGGTAAGTGCTCATCCCAGTTGCCTCCGAAGTCTAACACGCATGCCCGTAGCATATCTTCGAGCGTCTGAATTGTGTGTTCTGCTTTCTCATCTATCTGAGGATGAAAGGCGGTACTCAAATTAAACTGTGTCCCCAGACCTTTCTGGAAGGATTGCCAAAATTTTGCTGTGAACTGTTCCCCTCTATCGGAAATGATTGATACTGGAACACCATGCAATCGTACTATTTCTCTGATATACAATTCAGCGTAGTCCTCGGCTGAGAAGGTAGCCCTGACTAGAAGAAAGTGGGCTGACTTTGTCAACCTATCAACTATGACCCAGATAGAATCAAATTTACGCCTAGTACGAGGTAACCCTGTCACAAAGTCCATATTAATCGCCTCCCATTTCCACATAGGCACCGCTATTTCTTGTGTTAATCACCGTATTTTTGCTGTTCACCCTTCACCTGCTGGCAGTTAGGAAATTGAACTACAAACTCTGCTATCTCCTTTTTCATTCCTAACCACCAATAAATCTCTTTTATATCATGATACATCTTTGTAGAACATGGGTGAAGAGAATAACGGGAATAATGTACCTCGCCCATAATCTATTGGCGAAGCCCTGCCGCATCCGGAACACAGAGGCGATCCCTATATATCAAAACTCTGTCTTCCGTTACCTTGAAATCCGTTACCTCCCCTCGCTAAGCCTTATTTCTGAGCTGGACTAGGTTAGGATCTTCATACTGCCTCTCTTTCACTTCTACAACCAATGATGACATGGCAGTATTCTGAATCACTGCCCCACTGTCTCCTGAATCTACTATACGGACAACCAGATTGGCTAACTGATGTAATTCTCGAGCTAGTTCCCGCTATTCTGGATTCAAATGTACTAAGATCCCCATGGATTTACGGCTAAGGGCATCGGCAACAACATTGGCTTTCCCTGGATGGTACGAAATATTTGCATCATAGTCTTTCAATAGCTCTAACCAGCGACGCTACCGCAGATTCAACTCTTTCTGTGTAAAGATATACTGGAGGCTCTTATGTTCAGTGAAAATATCTACATGAACACCATACAAGTAGTGCCTCCATATTTTCAAGGCATGAATCACCGCGGCTAACTCCGGGTCATGAGTGGGGTAGTTCTTCTCATGTTTCCTCGACTGTATGGAAGCATAAGCAATTACTTTACCATCTTGCATCAGAACACATCCTAACCCGACGCCTGAAGCATCGCAATACACTGCATAACCCTCTGATCCTTCTGGCAAGGCTAATACTAGTGCTGAGGTCAGTCTATTTTTTAGCTCCTAGAAACTCTGTTCACATGCTTGAGTCTAGTTAAATTTGGCTTCTTTCTGAGTTAACTTGGTCAAAGGCGCTGACAGAGTAGAAAATCCTTATACAAACCTCCTGTAGTAACCGGCTAATCCCAAGAAACTGCGTACCTCGGTTGGAGTTATCGCCCTAGGCCATGTTTTTACTGCCTCAATCTTCTGGGAGTCTACCTGGATACCAGCTTCTGACACAACATGACCCAAAAAGGCCACTGAATTCAGCCAAAACTCACACTTGGAAAATTTTGCATATAACTAACGATCTCTGAGAATCTGTAGCACTGTCCGTAAATGGTCCCGGTGTTTTGCTTCTGAGCAGGAATACAACAGAATATCATCAATAAATACTATCAAAAATAGGTCCAGATATGGTCTAAATATACTATTCATCAAGTCCATGAAAACCGCTGGAGCATTCATCAACCCGAAGGAAATGACTAGAAATTCAAAGTGGCCATATCTGGTCCTGAAAGCGATTTTTGGAATATCTCTTTCCCGGACTCGAATCTGATGATACCCAGATCTTAAATCAATCTTGTAAAAAAAACTTCGCCCCCTGTAACTGATCGAACAAATCATTATTCTGGGAAACGGGTACTTATTCTTGATAGTGACTTTATTCAGCTGCCGGTAATCTATACACATATGGAGGAAGCCATCTTTATTTCTCACAAACAGAACTGGTGCACCCCACGTGAAGTACTCAGCCTGATAAAGACCTTATCTAGTAAATCTTTCAACTGTTCCTTTAATTCTCTGAGCTCAGCAGGAGCTATCCGTTACGGAGGAATAGATATAGGTTGTGTACCCGGTAATAAGTCAATTGCAAAGTCGATTTCCCATTTTAGGGGAATACCAGGAAGTTCATCTGGGAATACATTTGGAAATTCATTTACCACTGGAATAGACTGAAGAGTCGAAGATTCTGCTTGGACATCCTGAACCTTGACAATATGATAAATACATCCCTTTGCTATCAATTTTCTTGCTCGAAGATAGGAAATAAACCTACCTTTTGGCGTAGCCTCACTATCTTTCCACTCTTGTACTGCCTCCCCAGGAAAGTGGAATCGGACAGTCTTGGTCCAACATTCTATATTGGCATAACATAGAGCTAGCCAATCCATACCCATAATTGCATCAAAATCAATCATCTCTAGTTCTACCAAATCTGCTAAAATGTGGCGACCAACGACCTCTATTGTGCACCCTCGGTAGACCCTCTTAGCTATAATGGAATCACCGACAGGGGTAGACACTGAAAAAGGTCACCGAAGCAATTCTGGCATGATATCAAACTTTCGAGCCACTAACGTTGTAACATAAGATAAAGTGGATCCTGGGTCTATCAAAGCATACACGGAATGAGAGCAGATATCCAACATACCTATCACAACATCTGGCGACAATTCTAACTCCTGTCGCCCCAATAAAGCATATGTGTGATCTGGACCGGTACCTGAACTAGAGGCCCCTGATCTGCCTCGGCCTCTGCCGGCTGGAACTGAGGGCCTATGCCCTGTGGAAGGGGTTGGGGAACGTAACCCCACTAAAGATCTACCCTGTCAATCCCAATCACCCTGACCTCTAGCTGGACAGTCCCTCATCTGATGATCCTCTTGTCCACATGCATAACATGTCGTAGAACCATACTTGCATGCCCTAGAATAACGTCGGCTGCAAGTAGGGAAAAGTGGTACAGTAAATCTGCTCTGCTCCGACCCCCACTGCTATTGTGATCCTGCTGACCGTGAGCTTTCGCTGGGCCCTAACTATCCCCGACGACCAAACCTACTCCCCGACTGCTGTTGTGGAGGTGGAGGTCTAGGTGGCCTGTCTGATAATCGTGGTCTGGGTCCACCCTAGGACTCTGTCTGCATATCACTGGGTCTACTCCTACGGCGCTGCTCCTGACTTGCCCTCTCTATCCCTCGCTGCCGCTGCCAGATCCCCTCAATATTCTGGGAAAAAGCCTGAACACGAGCAATATCCATGTCCTCTCGCAAGGTAGCTATGATACAGGTCTCCACGTATTCTGGATTCAGCTCCATAATGAACCAGTGCACCCTGGCTGGCATAGTATCTACAAAGGTCGGTGCATATCAGGCCAAGGAATCAAATCTCATAGCATATTCTCGAACATTTATCGAACCCTTCTCCAAATGCAAAAATTGATCTACCCTGGCCTAGCAGATCTCCCGTGGCAGTTAATGATCTAAGAAGGCCTCTAAGAAACTAGGCCAAGTTGGAGGAGGAACATCTCTGCCTCGGGACCTTTCCTAGACCTCATACCATAGTACTGCAATGTCTCGCAATTAAAACACTGCTAACTCCACTGATTATGTAGAGGTGGCATGCATTACCCTAAAAATTCATTGCAACTGCTCCAGGAAATCTTGAGGGTCCTCATCCCGATCTGTCGTTGTGAATTGCAGGGGACTCAATGTAAGGAATTCTCGGACCCTCGAGCTACCAGCCCCCCCTGAGGATTCTGCAACTACCGGCACCACGGGCTGATGTTGTGTGGCTATCATCTGGGCTAACATAACAACAACACTCCTCACCTCTTGATTAGATGGTGTCGGTATAGGTACTGCTGGAGGGGGTGCCGACACATTTGCCGCTCCGAGCGGCTCCTGGCGTGGTGGAGAGTGCCGGGGAGATCGAGATAAAACCTCTTTGTCGCTCTCAGACCGGGCTGACTCTGGCTGAGGCATCCTGCTAGTTCCCTCTCCTACTGCTACATCCAATCTACTGTCAGTCGTAGGGTGTCGCGGATCTTCAATTTCTCTGTAGATAAAAGAATATGATAAACTTAGGGACTCAACCCTATACTGTATAGCTCTGTAGCACGACTGGATAATAAGAAAGAGTAACCATCCTATCATGCCTCGTAGTCTCCTACCTATGGAATGTGGTGCACAACACATCCATAGACAAGACCCTACTTAGCACGGCTTGCAGACTCCCTGGGATACGACCTGCTTTGCTACCAAGTTTGTCACGCCCCACCTTGGGAGGCATGACTGGCACCTGGTTCCTTACTAGGATCCGAACTAACTTAACTGACTGAGCCTAAGCACTCCTGGTGCAGGCTTACTCCACAAATCAAGAAAACAACGGGCTATATCTCGTCTATAAACACAGTCCCCGGCCGACAAGGCCTTATAGCCACCTGTAAAAGAAAACAAGCTAGTCAAAAATAGCAACAACAAGGAATCCAATGCGGGCTGACAAGACCACCATGATGACTAGTTATGACTGTAAAGTAAATCCAGTGCTAAGCTAAACTATGGACGACAAGGCCGCTAATCTATCAGCTAAACAAGGCCCCACACGACCAACATGCAAACTAAAGCACATATAGGCCCCACACGGCCAATAACACCTAACCACAGGGAAGTAGAAACAATCTACCAACCTCTATAAGTAATATGATGGTCGAGACAGGGCCCCGACCTACCCATAAACTGTAAAATCAAACGAAAAACCTTTTATCTACAAGATCCAAAAGAAAGGAGCCGACTCTGCTGCTAATTCTGGCTGGAGGCTAAGAGGGATCTGCTACTCGTCTATCCGTACCTGCAGGCAAGTAATGCAGCGCCCCAAAAGGGCGTCAGTACAACATGTACTGAGTATGTAAGACAATAACTATGAATAACTGAATGTAAAAGATAGAGCTGAAAATGACTGAAAGAAAAGGGATAGGAGTCATACCTGAGTAGCTAGATTCTCTATTATCTAGTCTATCAATAACTAAAGAAAACAAAGACCTTACTTCGCCCCCATAAGCTGGCAGGTACAACCAGCACAGAACAACCCACCTAGGGCTCCCTTAAGCGTTGGTGAGTACACGTCAATCTATATACCTCTATCAAGGTCATAATGGGTAAAACTGGTAACTATAGCCATCTTGCCAGTCCCCTAGGTCTGCAACTAAGCCTGCTCGGCCCCTGATTGTGTCTGTGTCTGAGTCCCGCGGACTCCTAATGTCTGCACCCCGGGAACCAGGCTCGGCAGGGGTGTGGTGCCGATACGGCGTATGTATAATAGTCCAGCCATGGAATAGACTCTATGAGGACCTGGGACCCATATTCGTCCCTCGCGGATGGCATGCCGCTCTTTCTAAAGCGAGTTCATCTCGCCCCTGGCGAGTGTCGACACAGCTAATAACCCTGGGGTTGGTAATAGAGGGCTATATAGACAAATCAAATCCCAAGCAAAGCGTCGAATACTAGTCTCAGCTAATAACATCAACTATTCATGATTAACGTACTTCTGAGTCTCTTACTGGGATTTAGACTGAGTTAGAATTCTATAGGAACTAACTTATCGAGGGAATTTTCCTTAACATACCTCGTTCGCCGATTACTGATTAACTGGCAAGTTTCAGCTCGTATTCAACTTCTCTTCTCAACTGCAATCGTATTATTGGAAGAATGAGGCTAATTTCAGTATTAAATTTGAATAAAATGATAACTTTATATATAAATATTAACTATATTTCAACTTGATGAAACACAGTTGAAAACTCGTAAATTCTCTAAAGTACAGAAGGGAGAAATGCTTACTTTAAGCTGGTGATCGCATAGAGATTAGTTTGGCGCAATTCTGACAACTTTGGCTCGGCAGGGCGACGATTCACCAGGAAAATTTCACGAAACTAACTTCGTAGTAATGCTCCCTGCAGCCTTAAACTTCAATACCTGAAGTTAATTTGAATTCGGGCAGCGTTTCATAGCGTAAACGGAAGAAAAATATTAGTTTCCTTCGTTGTTTTTCCCTTTGGCCGTGGATATACATATATAATGAAATGAAAACATAGGGAGGGATATATATACTCGAGGAGGTAGAAAGGGGTCCATGGCACGGACCCCAACGCCGTGATTTATGGGTGTGCCACGGAGCCCAATGCGGAGGGAGAGGGTCCGTGCCACGTTGCCCATTTGGGCAGCTGGCCCGGACTTCTCCAGCGCAGTCCCGACACCGTACTCATTCAACCCTTCCCTGGACCCTTTTCTCGCACGTATTGCATTCTAAAACTCTTAACCAACGTGCGAATAGACCGTTTAAACATTAGATACTTACGGGGTGTAACATGTATCATTTTAGAACTTAGGCCTATCATAGTCGTAGACTACTATCGTAGATACTCATAAGGTTTTTTATTTCATTATATGTAATGTCACTTGGCATCCCAGTAGAATTAGGCTTGTGATCGACTTCTCCATTGATTTGCTTTCTTATCATTATAATCTAAGAGAAGAAGTACAACAATCAAGGAGTCAATAGATGAAAAGAAAAGTAATTTTAGAAATATTACTACTAACTTGTGATTGTTGCTAACCAAATTATGCAATTTCTATTTATAAATTAAGATCGTATAGTAACTATTTTAGCATGTTATCTCAATAATATCAAACCTGTATCACGTCCTACTTTGAAAATTATCATGAACTGATTAAAAAATAGTCATATAATAGGAGACAGAAGACTCAAAGGAATCTTTTTCTAGCTCCCGACAAAGGAAAAAGGAATAACAACGTTAACCAAAATAAAAAAGAAGCCACAACAAAAAGCAAACTATATAATCTAGATGCTTACTTGTAGTTCCTTATGAAAATTGTTGGTTGGTAACAGAGTTCTACTGAGTGTTTGACTTAATAAAATGAAAAATAATAGCTGGGTTGATTAATTCTTAAATTCATCACTTTAAAATGCATAAAACCATCAACTAATTGACAAAAATAAATTAAACAATATCACTTTTGAAGGAGAAAAAAAACTTGAGTCCTTGACGAAAGAAAGAATAAGAGACAGAAGCAGAGAGAAGGACAAGAGATGCAAGCATTTTCTTCGGACTAGGATAAGCAAGAAAAAGAAAAAGAGAAAGAAAGTAGAGACTATTGGTTACTCTTCAAGGACATCTGGGTAAAAAGGGAAAAATACGGTTGTTGAAAACTTTTAAAAGCGGCTACTGATTATTTTATTTTAAAGCAATAAATGAGAAAATCAGGAATTTATGTAATTGTTGGGTTTAGAAGTACCACATTTGTATATAGCTAATGAACTTGAAATTTCACTAAACTCACTCATGAGCACTATAATTTCACAATAAGAAGTTTTTTGATTAGGAATTTGATCTCTACAGAAATATTGTAAAAAGTAACATATGTAAAAAAAATACCTTATTTATTTCAGATTAAAATTATATCTTTAGTCGCAGGTGGTGGTTGTTGTAACTCTAGTATATTCATGTTGCATGTGTTTTTTATATCTTAAAATATATGTGGAAGAAAGAAGAGAAAGAGAGGGATACATAACCGAAAAAGTTTTCTTGAGATGAAACGTTTAGAAACTACTTTTTTTCAATAGCAGTTACATATGCCTTTCATTGCAAATAATGAGGAAAAGAAACCTTGACGACTATGTGGAATTTGACAGTATCATAGGCCCTCCCAAAAAAAGAGATATGAAATCAAACAAGTTTTTGGCACTTGTAATACAACTACTCAAAAGTATGAATTTCAATTTTTTCACACATTGCCCAAAAAACCAAACTACAAATAATTAAAATAAAAAGCAGAAGAATACATACCTCAAGTGTAAATAACCTTATGGAGTCTCTATTATAGGCGCAATTGTTGCTTGTTTCTAAGGTCTTCTACTGAATACTTATTAGGCTATTGTCAACCCATTTAGAAGAAAAAAAGTTTGAGTAAAAATGATGTTACAGGATCCGCAAGATTCATGTCCTTGCACATATTTTTGAATTTCTATACACGGTAAAATGACAAAGGAAGAGGGTCTTGATAGCTGGGTGAACTATGGCTTGTTTTTAATATTTTTAGTGGTGGAAATTTCCTCTTGGCTCATGTCTGGTAGGTAAAGAAGCATATTTTCTGCTTCATATTCTTTTTGATAAGTAACCTAAATATCACTGGTAGGAAAAAAGAAATAATTCTCCTATTCAAGTTGTACAACAAAGTTCACATGTCACTACTAAAGAACTGTAATTTATCTCTGATATATTTAAGTATCTACACTCCTACTTTATGGACTCCAAATATTACAAGAAATAAGAAGGCACTCGAGATGAAAAAAATTGATTTTTGCACCTTTCGAGGCTTCTTCTTTATCCAAACTGTTTGCTTAATGGCATGAGGGGCAAATGTCTGATTCCGCCCATCTTTGGCTGAAAGTTAAAGCAAGTATCTCACAGGTTTTTCAAAGAGCATTGACCAAATATGGCTAAAACATGACATGTAAACTGCATGGAAAAACCTAAGCTTATAAGTAGCAATTTAGAATAGTTAGCTTATAAGTAGCAATTTAGAATAGTTGAATACAACGTAAACTCGAGATAGAAAAACTTTTAACTTATATCCTTAAGGAATATAACTAAATATCGACCATTGATGGGAATTTTAAGCTTAGCTACTGATATGTTAAGAGTATTGGCACAATTCACATTTTCACCAGTTTAATAATTTTTGAAAGCTCTAGCAGTTGCATGGGTACAACGGCATTTGATCTCACCAACATATATATGTTGAGAGCATGCTAAGTCAAGAAAACACACTCAATTACATCCATACTACCAAGAAGTTCTTATACTCAAATCATTTTAAAGAAAAGGATACATGCTAAGCTTATGGGTCCAAACCTCTCTAAGATGTGCAAACCATGCCAAGTATTTCATGAGCATATTTGAGATGTAGCTGTTTAGGTTTTGCTATATGAGAAGCTTGTGGAACACAACAGCTGCAATGTCCGTCTTTCCTTCAATCTTCTTTACGACTGGGTCTCTTTATCATCATCCAAGTCATGAAAAGATTCCAAAGTGACGTAAGATGCATCAATAAGCATTTTATGTTACAATTTCTAAGATGCATTTAAGATGTCTAAAAAGAAGGTAAGACACTTGGTTGGTAATTAGGTATCACTCTACTAACCATTGCATCTCTTCCTATTTAACAGACTGTTAAATTGCAGAATTACTTATAGCACAACCTTTGAAAAAATAATTTTGGTTTCAGATTTCTTGTCATCCCAACTGAAGGAGTAGTCATCTTCATTATCACTCATAGCTTGACCATTTGATTGGATATATGCGGGATAAGGGATCAATCTCTCTATTGCAAAGCTGAAAAAGTCAGTCGGTAAAGTAAGTTTTATGTACCATTAATGTTCAAATTGCCACTTAATTTTTTACTGTAAAGTGAAATCTGAAAGAGTGAATAAAGATATTGAAGATTTGGATCTTGGTAAATAATACGTAAAAGAGGAAGTTGATCTTATAAAAAAATAATAACTCAACCATTCATTTTGGAAGCGGAATTGAAGCAAGAGATCAGAGCATCTTGGTAATTGCCAACACGTTGAACTCATCAATGGACAATAACTTGAGGGGTTACTGCAGATTAAAGATTTTGAGCATAGAGAAGAAATAATACAAATAGAGGAGAAAGAAGTAAATAGTATAGAGATTTGCAGCTGAGTTTTGTAAGGATNATAGAGATTTGCAGCTGAGTTTTGTAAGGATATTATTTTTATATGTCAAGGAATTTTTTTTCCGTGTGAAATGCACGCTAAAAATTTTAAAATTCTGGAAAAAGAATAAGGCAATGTATTATCAATGATTTAAAGAACATTATGTACATGGCAATGTTAATATCAAGGTGAATGAGATCTTAAGGAAGCGGTGATAACGGGCCTAGAACACTATGTACATGGAAAACTGGAAACGTTATGGAGAGAGAGGAAAGACAGGGAATAGAGAGTCCTTAAATTACTGGGTTGCTGAAGCGGTGTTTCATTTTTAGCAGTTTATTTTCCAGAGGAATTTGTAAAAAAATATGGTAAAAGATAAATGTAATTACTGTGTTTAGGATGAGCTACGTCACCGGACTAAGAATCCTCCTTTATATATATATATATATGATATCATCATGTTTTAGGCTATGGTTTGGAATTCCTGAGGGATGCTTTATTTATTTTAATTGTAAGTAGAGTAAAAGAGTGGTCTTTATTAAAAATTGTGTAAGAATCATGAGATTTACATGGAAAAGGTGTATTTAGTAGCAAGATTTTAGTTATCTATGATTTTCATCTCTAGAAGAATAGATAAGCATTGATCTAAGAAAATACATCAGATTTTAAAATATAAATACAAATTTCAGTATTTTGAAATTTTTAATCATACTATTATTATAGAATTTATCATTTGTACGGGGTAAAGCAAGTACAAGCCTTCATTGTAAAAAAAAAACTAAAGGTAACTGAATATTGAATTACATAAATATCTGAAAAATATAGCTATTTAATTAAGTTGCAAAAATATTTTGAACCCTAAGGACAGAAACTAAACAAAATAGTACTTCAGTAAATTAGAACATGCATTTATACAATATCTCTCTCTCTGGACTAAAGAAGAAACCTCGAGCTACTTTCAGGTGTTAACTATTTATCCAAATTAAGTTACACATAGAATCAGTCCTCTTTATTTTGGATCTCTTCATTTTGTATTTTCTTCAGCATCAAGAGTTTCAAATTACTCATTTCTTCCTCAGGTAGAAAAGTTCACTCCTTAAATGTACAATACATTGTATGACTCAACATCATTGCCTGTCCACCTTAATTTTTACAAACTGTAAGAATTAAATCATAATTTATTGTGCCTTCTAATAGATAATTTCACGTCCAACACAACCACTCAAGTGAAGACGAAAGACAGTGAGTAGTCGTATATCTGGGAGTAGAAAATTACAAACATGCAACTTCTAAAATCTTAAACTATATCAAGATGAGCCAACTAATGATCCGAGTCCTAAACTCGATTAGACATTGCAGCAATGAGGCTCCCCATTGAAAAACTATTCCTTGGATTCCTCAACAAAGGAAACTGTATTTAGAACCTAACTGAATTACTGGAAGGAAACATCCATAAAGACGTTGAAAAAGATAAAATTGAGGAACAAGCTGCAACAACGAAATTATTGGAACTTTAACACAGAAAATATCAAACTGCAAGGCGTCTTACACACTTGTATCTGCATAGAAACATATTCTCAAGCAATTTACCAAGCTCTTTTTCGCGGTTGAACATTTTGAAAAGGTTTACTGTTTCAGACAATGCCTTCTCAGGGAAGTTGCCATATATGTCAAGAATCTCAGGGTTGCTAATTTTTTGGGCAGATACCAAAACTTGATTTTTCCAATCTTGTAGAATTTAATGTCTCCTACAATAATTTAACTACTCCAATGCTTGATGTCAAGGACCATTTAATTCTAGGAGTTTTCTAGGCAAACAAATGGAACGAATATCCTAACTATTTTAGTCTAATTGAAATTTGAACTATGGTCTCCCATATATCTCTATCGTTCTTCAATCTCCCATAATGTTTGTAGAGGCACATGAAAAATGTAGCAATAGAAAATAAATAATGTTGCTTCACTTAACTAATAGTGAAGGGAAAAAGAGCTTCATGCTTTCCTAAATAAACTTAGTCCTACTCCATTTTTAGTCTTTCCAAAAGACACAAGTACTGTGCAAACAAAGAGAGAAATTCCATGAACATAAATCTAGCAAGTTGAGGAAAACATACGGCTGAGCTGGGTGGATGCAGATATCAGATTTACTCTTCACAGCAATCAACAACAACATTAAAAGAGTTAGGAGTAAAATATGTAATTAGAAGATTTATTTTACAAGAAAGTCATTATCCCCTCTTCTCTCAATAAAAAGCTATGACATCTCAAGAACCCACTGCAGATAGAAAACGAAACATAAAATTTAAGAGAATTTGATTATAAAAACAACTATTAATCCTCCGTCTCAAACAAGTTATAATTGACCCCAACTTGTTTAGAACTAAGAGTGTTATTGTTGTTGTTGTAATCAAATTTCACCTCATCTTCTTGCAATTAAAACATTAAAAAAACAAGAAAACAATTACAGATTAGTTAAATGGTTAAGCAATAACAGTTGCTAAAAGAGAAAGTTTCAAGTAACTAAAGAAGGGAAAATCACAAGAAGGGAAAAAAATAGATTCTACAGCAATACAAGGTCCCTAATTCATAAATTGGTTAGATCTACATCCCCAATGTAATGTAGAAGTCAAAAACATAAAGTCGCCCTCCCAGGATCATTTTTTTTCATTTTCCTACTGTGGTTTATTAGAGTTGGAATCAAATTAGTAGTTTACATAATGCAACACTTAGTAATGGTCAAATACTGATTTATAGGGACCATTTATGTTGAATTTTATTGATAAGGGATTGCTAAATATGTAATTTTAAATAAAATTCTAAAAAATAAAAAAAATGTTCGATACCTTTTCAGATCACCGACTTTATCAGGAGGGTTTATGATGACGACTCTACATTCTTGAAATTTTCTGGAGAAGTTGTCTTCATTTTTTCGTGAATTGGGTAAAAAAGAGGAATAGAGAGATCAGTTTTACTGTGAGAAAGAAGAGGAAGAGACATAGGAAAATTAATTCCTAAAGAAGAGGAAGAGACTCAGTATTACACCCCGTAAAAGTTGATGAATAATAAGTGCACACATGTATTTGAAATAGATAAAGAGAGTACGACACGTGTAAAGAAGCCTCGAAAGTCGGGTCGAACGGGGCCAGTCCGCGAAGGGCCAGCACGGCGCGCCAGCAGCCTTGGTGCCTTGAAGGGCGCGACGCGACACTAGCGCTTCCTCGATGGCTAGCGCGAGGCGCCTCCCTGGTGCACCGCCATCCTATATAAAGCCCTCCTTTATCATTTTAAGTTCATTTTCCAAATCAACACACGGCTAGAGAGGGAAAAGTATGAGGGAATCAATAAATTTTCATCCGTTTACGCTGTAAAACGCTGTCCGAATTCAAATTAACTTTGGGTATTAAAGTTTAAGGCTGCAAGGAGCATTGCTACGGAGTTATTTTCATGAAATTCGTCCAGAAAATCATTACCCCGCCAAGCCAAAGTCATTGGAATTGCTCCAAACTAATTTCTATATGATTATAGGCTTCAAGTAAGCATTTCTCCCTTTTGGACTTTCGAGAATTATGAGTTTTCGATTGTGTTTCGTTAAGTTAATATATAGTTAATATTTATATATAAAGTTATCATTTTTGCTAAATTTAGTACTGAAACTAGTCATATTCCCCAAGTAATACAATTGCAGTTGAGAAAAGCAGTTAAATACTAACTAAAACTCACCAGTTAATCAGTAATCGATGAACGAGATATGTTAAGGCAATTTCCTTCGGCAAGTTAGTTTCTTTAGCATGATAATTTAGTTTGAATCCCAGTAAGAATACCAGAAGTATGTCTATTGTGATTAGTTGTTGTTATTAGTTGGAACTCGTATTCCATGTTTAGTATGGAATGGATTATGCATGTGTAGCCTTCATGACCGATCCCAGGGTTGTTAGCTATGTCGACCCCCGCCAGGGGCGAGATGACGTCGCTCTACGGGGCGATATGCCATCCGCGAGGGACGAAGATGGGGTCCCAGGTCCTCATACAGTCCATTTCATGGGTGGGCTATTATATGTCGTGGCTGTCTCTACACACCCCTGTCGAGCCTGGTGCCCGGGGTGCAGATATCAGGAGTCCACTGGACTCAGACACAGCTACAGTCAGGGGTCGAGCAGGCTCAGTTGCAGACCCAGGGGACTGGTAGGATAGCTATAGTTATTAGTTGACCCAGTGCTACCTTGATAGGGGTATATAGACTGAAGTGTACTCATCAGGGCTTATGGGAGCCTCAGGTGGGTTATTCTGTGCCGGTTGTACCTTCTGACTTATGGGGGCCAGGTAAGGTTTTTGTTTGCTTTAGTTGCTAATAAATTAGATAGTAAGAAGTTCTATTACTCAGATATGATCTCTATCCCTTCATTACAGTTATTCTCAGTTTCATTTTTTTATTCAGTTATTTACAATCATCGCTTTACATATTCGGTACATATTGTATTGACGCCCTTTTTGGGGCACTGCATTACTTTTCTGTAGGTACGGATAGACGAGGAGCAGATCTCTCTTAGCTTCTAGCCAGTATTAGCAAAAGAGTCGGCTCCTTTCTTCCGGAGCTTATAGATAGAAGGTTTACTCTTTATTGATTGTACAGTTTATGGGTAGGTCGGGTCCCTGTTCCGACCATCATATTACTCCTAGGTGCTTGCAGATTATTTCTATTTCCCTGTGGTTAGCTATTGGTGGCCGTGTGGGGCCCATATGTGTATTAGTTTATGTGTCGTCCATGTGGGGCCTTGTTTAGCTATTAGTTAGCGGTCTTGTCGGCCATAGTTTAGCTTAGCACCAGATTTACTTTATAGTCATAACTAGACATCATGGTGGTCTTGTTGGCCCACATAGGATTCCTTGTTATTGTCTGTTTCTGGTTAGCTGTTTTCCTTTTACAGGTGGTTATAAGGCCTTGTCGGTCGGAGGTTGTATTTACAGCCGAGATATAGCCCGTTGTTTTCTTGATTTAGGGAGTAAGCTTGCACCAGGAGAGCTCAGGCCTAGTTAAGTCAGTTCAGATCCTAGTAGGGTACCAGGTGCCAGTCATGCCTTCCAAGGTGGGGCATGACACTAAGGAAACTAAAGAATTAAAGACATGACTTTTCATTTTTAAAATTAATGAATAGAGCATACAAAAGAAGAAAAATAAGAAAAAAAGGTCTAAAATTTGACAAAAAAGATAAATGTGATTCCTGATTTATGAGAGCGCCACGTAGGCAAACTAAGTTTCTCCTTTTTGTATATATAATGATTATAATATTTTGGATTGCATATTTCTACAATTATTATATTTTTTTATTTTTACGTAGCCTCAGTCTTCCC
>JACEIK010015465.1:0-18935 GCA_018107945.1 Datura stramonium | reverse complement strand
CCGTCCCACCTGGAACTTGCACTAGTTCAAGACATCTTAAAGAAAGTTCTGAAGCAAGACTTGATGTCCCTCCATTGATAGTTGAGGTAGAAGTAAGGGCAGTACAAAGTAAGTCTTTCAAGAATGATGTTGAGCAACAACCTGGAATTGATCTGGCAGAGCATAGTCAGTTACGAGGTGATAGCAGAGTTAGAAAGACAAGCAAGAAGAAGAAGAAGTCTAATCCTACGTCTGTGATAGAGAAGAAAGACTCTAGTCATGCTGTCGTGTTACGAGCACTACCTGTTTATGATCCTATTTGAGCATAGTCACATGAGGTGATAGCAGAGTTAGAAAGACGAGCAAGAAGAAGAAAGAAGTCTAACTTCTACGTCCGTGATAGAGAAGAAAGACTCTAGTCATGCTGTCGTGTTACGAGCACTACCTGTTTATGATCCTATTTGGAGGTGAGGAGATAGCTCATGATTATTCGTTTAGGTGATAATATATCATTATGGACCTCGTTAGTTGTGAATGAAATGTTCGTTTCTTGCACTTTTTCCGCGTAAGGTGGTTTTAACATATGGAACGAAAAGTACAAGATAATTGATGGACTTGTCACTACCTATCTGCCAAAGCATGCCAAAGGGTTTGGGAAGAAGCAAAGTTATTTTCACCTTTTCTTCACTTTGAAATGCTTCCGCAATCTGATATATGGCCTAAGAGTTTCTATACATCAGCCTGAAGATGATAACATCGCATTGTTTTTCTTTTCCTTCGGATCAAGGTAATTACTCTATATTTTTCAACTTACTTCCATCAAATTCGCTGTTGTCATTTTATTTTTCTCAATACAAAAATGAGCGTGATTATGATCATTTTGGTTGAGAAGATGATTCGTGATGAACTTGCTTTCCGAGCAATTATGATAAACGCAGAGCCGTTGGTTTTCACATCCATTTAACTGCCTCATAAGCATCGAGTAAGTTTTTACTTGATATTAGATCAAAGATGAACCACAAATTGCCTTAGATCTTGGTTTTCATTCTTAAGTTGTTTGATTTAAGCTAGGGTCTATCGGGAATGTAGCCTTCTTTATCTCAGACATGAGGTAGGGTTTGCGCATACTCTACCCTCCCCATACCCCATAAGGTATGTTGTTGCTGCTAAGTTGTTTGGAGGGAAATTGTTTGGCGTGATTCCAAACAAACACTACTTATGGGGCGTTTTTAGATCGGCGGATTCTAGTAGCTGTCAAATGGCATCAAACGGGATTAAACCTGGGATACTTCAACTCGGGAATGTTTTGCCCGCCAAAGATCATGTAAAACCTTTCCGAAAGCCAAAACTCGATGTGTTGAGAGCCTCATTAGCCCTTAAGCAACAACGTAAGCATTGGGTCGGGCACTTCCTGAAGACCGTATTCGCATTTCATGTTGGAGCTTCTCAATATGAGTTTGTTTCTGTACTCATTTGACTCAAAATGAAAACTTTTGAGACCTCGTGAACGCGTCAGGAGTCGTGTTGGTTTGTGATGTGAAAGCTAGACGCACATATGACTCGTTGGAACTTTCTGGGGATTTTTCATTATCCACAAATAGAAACTTAGTTTTTTTTTCTTAATTGAAGAACCTATGTCATGTGAAATGTAATTCATATGTACCATGTCATCTGCTGATGTACATGGTAGATTAAGGTAGGTTTGTGTCCGAATTCCGTCCGATCATTCTGTCTCTGAGATGGTGTATTGGTTGTAGAAATTGTAGGTCTCAAGGTGTCGGGACGAGGTTTATATAGAGACAATAGCATCTTTCGTCTCAATTATTGGTAAATTTACGGTGCTTAGGATAATAACGAGTTGATTTCATATGGTTATCAATTAATAGTTATTATCTCAAAAAGTCGTATGTCTTGATCTTCATTGAAAGAAAGTGACTTTTTAAAATAATAACTATAAATTGAGTGATCATATAAAAAGTCAACTCGATAATGAATCATCGCATTAAATCTTCAATTAATTAATTTGTGTGTTGGTGTTTCTATATAAGAAATATAGATGGATTAATTTAGAACTATATATTATCAAATATATATATATATATATATATATATATATATATATATATGACTAAACAATTTTATCAATACTAAAACAACAATTTTATGTTTGGTCAAAATTTCAAAAGTATTTCTGAGGAAAAACTATTTTTCTACGGCTTTTGTTATTATTCAAAAGTACTTTTTTGTCAAAAAATTGATCAAACACGTCAAAATTTTAAAATGTACACATATGTTTTTTCAAAAGGTTAACCAAACAAATTATAAGTTGCCAATATATTTGAATGCATGATTTTAATATTCAATTTTTAACTTTCAAACTTATTTATTATCTAATAATCTAACTTTGATTTAAAGACAATTATATGAGATTAGTAATGTAAAAAATGTAATTTGTGTTTAAAATAGCTATTAATTACTAACTTTTAACATCTCGTTGAATTTATATAAATGCAATTGTTTAAATTAGTATTGGGTTCATACTAATCAACCATACTAATCATGCAGTAAAGAATCACACTGGTTTAACAACTTTAATCAAATACTTTGAAAAAAATTAAGTGTTAAAAGATTAATTAAAGGAGTAGACATACTAGAGGAGTAAAGATAGGAGCAACAAAATTAGATCCTGCTCATGGATTAACGAAATGTACAAAAGCTCTATTTGTCTTTGTCATTCTATGAGTCTCTTCCCTTTTTTGCGTATAGCACGCTTCTACCCCTTTGGCAAAAGATCCGTAAATTCGAAACTTAATTTGAAAGCCCTATTTCGATCCGAACGTTTTCGGGATGCCGGTAATAACCGACGAATTAATAGCAAGTGCTTTTCCTTGTGTGGATCCTATTTCAATGGAACTTGATGAGTCGATCCACCTACACGTCTTGCTTTTAATGCTATATCGAGTTACTCTACGTATTGCTTGGCGTGAAACGAATAGCGGATTTATTTCTATCTTTTGTTGAATCTTTTACGGCTTGATAGATAATTTGATAAGCCAATGATTCTTTCGTGTTCTGTATCACGGTTAACCAACATGTTAACTAATCGGACATGCCAAAATTGATCAATTTTACTGCGCATTTTTTCTACAAGACTCAACGTAACATGAACGTGAAAGGAGTTCAAGAACCGGGCTCTCTTTTATACGATAAAAAAAAATAAAATTAGAAAGCAAGAGTTTGATGTCAATATTTTTTGAAAAGTTTAATGTGAAATTTGTTTAAATAATTACTATATATATATATATATATAGTAACAAAGGAGCTCTGCATGACACTCAAATTTAATTTCGTATTTAGCCCTTAAACAAAAAATCGCGATAGTAAAATATATTTGGAATGTATCAACATGCGCAACATGAATATAAGAAAAATTTACAACAAATAAAGATATTTAAATAATAACAACAAATTCATAAAAAGATAGAGTCAGAATTGGAGATAATTTATAGAAGAAATTAAGAATTAAGAAGAAGAACAATAGAGAAATATATATACTTTCATTATTAAATTACTTGATTGTATTAAATTGTTTAATATAAGGAATTTGTTATGCATCTAATATTTCCCATACAAGGATCAAAATACTCATTTAATTGAGGGATTAAGGGATCATTCGATACGCGAGAAAAGAAAAGATGAGATATCTTAAGATTAAATTTGAATTTAATTTTATATTAATTTAATAAATTTATGTTGTCAATCAACACAATATAAAAGTAGTTTCAACTTCAATCCGATATTCTCAAGCCATCCCATTAAATCGAAATTATTTAATCCCATCCTGCGAGAATTAGCCTATCTAGTAATATAAACCTCGGATTATAATTTTGTTTGCATTCTAAGTTCTAAAAAGGATTACTAATTCTTAATTTTTCGAGGAATCCTTCATCGTTGATTGTGAATGATTGATTTTTTTCAATCTTTCTGACCTTGATTTCGTAGAAGCAAGTCAGAAAGATTGAGACATTGTATTGTGTCTATGTAGTGATTGGATGTAAACATTTAATTGTAAGTAACTAATTCAAATTCTCTCAGAAGTGAATGCTTTGGAATATTCGCCAAACGACTCCTAATAGTATTATTATCACTATTATATTAGATTAGCATCCTTCCAATTTTTGTTTTTCCTTAAATACCCTTACTAATGCATTGCCAACTCATTGATGACACGAGGTAAGGATAAGGTCTTCCTACGTTCTAATCTATTTGGCTTTTATTAGGATTTTACTCGTGAAATTACGCTTTTAATATTAGGTGCTATATTTTATACAAAATTAAGTATTGAAAACAAAACTTCATAAAATATCCTTATTTGGGATTTTTCCAAATTTGACCCAAATTCACCTTTTTTGTCACCTTACTTCCCACTTGCACCTTTTAGCGTATGAGAGGACGATAGAATTGAGGTTTCTCATCCCAAAATTCGGTTTCCACCATGGTATGTTTCTCATTGCTTCCTCAGTTTCTCTTGTTTGCTTCAGTATTAAATTCTCATTGATTTTCTTTTATTTATGGCAATGTACTATTTTAAGTCCAAGTAAGGTGGATATACTTTTACTTGTTTTTAGAACCGTAGGTGTTCGGGCTAGCTTGCGTGCACTGACCGATTCTACGTGAATATAAAGAATTATATATGTATAGGAAGATGTCTAAGGGGATTTTATATAAATCTACCGTATACACATAAAAATTTGGGACAAGGTGGGAGTGACCTCAAAACATGGATAAGATGAGAGAAGTGAGACCGATATGATTTGGACATGTGAATAGGAGAACTCGTAGATGCCCTACCGAGGAGGTGTGGGAGAGGTTGACAATGGAGGATGCCAGAGAGGTAGAGGTAGGTCGAAGAAGTATTGGGAGGTGATTAGACAGACATGATATCTCTTGAAAGCTTATTGAAGACATGACCTAGATAGGGGAGGGTTTTGAGGAAGTGTAGATGTCCCACCGAGGAAGTGTGAGGGGTTGAAAATGGCTGATGCCAGGAGATAGAGGAGGACATGATATCTCTTGAGCTTATCGAAGATGTGACCTTTAGATAGGAGGGCTTTGAGGAAGTGTAGATGTCCCACCGAGGAGGTGTGAGGGGTTGAAAATGACGGGATGCTGTGGAGAGGAGGACATGATATCTCTTTGAGCTTATCAAGATGTAACCTTAGATAGGAGGGTTTTGAGGATGTAGATGTCCCACCGAGGGAGGTGAGGGGTTGAAAATGGCGGATGCCAGGAGAGGAGGACATGATATCTCTTGAGCTTATCGAATATGTGATCTTAGATAGGAGGGTTTTGAGGAAGTGTAGATGTTCCACTGAGGAGGTGTGAGAGGTTAAAATGGCTGATTCCAGGAGAGGTAGAGGTGGGCCGAAGAAGTATTGGGAGGTAATTAGATAGGACATGATATCTCTTGAGCTTATTGAAGACATGATCTTCACCCAAGTTGCGGTGCCACAACCTTCGAATCAGGCGTGCCTTCCCGATTCAATCAGGGGGCTAACTGCTCGGCCAAGCGATCTTTTTTTTTTGTTCTTTAATCTTGGCCAATTCAAGTTGATCCAAGGCTCTTCGATCTCGGACCGATCCCCGGCTTCGTGATGCCTCACCGAGGAGGTGTGGTTGGACAATGGCGGATACCAGAGAGGTAGAGGCGGCATCAAGAAGTATTAGAGGGCGATTAGACAGACATGATATCTCTTGAATATCGATGGATCTTAGATAGGAGGGTTTGGAGTCACGATTAGGGTAGAAGGTTATTGGTAGAGTGTTCTCTCGCTTCCTATAGATAGACTTGGTGGTCATACTTGTACCTACCGTAGTATTAGCATTATTCTCATAGTTTCTTATTTTTAATTTTGGTTTCACTTGTGTTTTTTGGTGCTTCTAAGCATATCACATTATTGGGTTGTCATTAATGTTTTTCCTTATGTATGTGTGTACTACTCTCCATTTCGCTTTACTATTATTGTTATCGTTTCATTTCGTAGTCTCTTTTTCAAATTACTTTATTTAAGCCGAGGGTCTATTGATACAACCTCTCTATCTCTACGGCAGGGGTAAGGCCTGCGCACACTCTACCCTCCTCAAACCACAAGTGTGGGAATTACACCGAGTATACCGTTGTTGGTGTTGTTGTTGAATCTTTTACTTAAACATCATTAACCTGCTATAATTGCATAAAATCTCAGCATAACGCAAGCTTGGTTTTACATATATACTGCGTAATTTTAGCAAGAATATCTGCAAAAAAGTTGATTTTCAGCAAATATTGCATATGAGTAAGGTAAAATTTTAACGGGATAGCTAGGCTAGCGAGTAATGAACTTAGCTTACTTACTTTCAAGCTAGATGCACATTTAGTGCAAAATTTCAATTCAGCAACAAGCTAGCAGAGCACAAGCCTAAAGACCCGCCTCAAACCTAAACGCGTTCTTCAAATCCCTGTAATCTACCGCAGTCTTAATTACCCTAATCTTTTTGCATTATTTGTATAATTGCTTTGCATATGACTCGCATTTGTAATAACTATTTTTGCTATGTTGTGCTTGTGCAAAGGAGCAATATGTCTACAAAGTGGTGGTGACGATGATTCCCTAACACCCTTGTTTTTTGCGTAAAATGTCTTAAATTCTTGTCGTACACGGTAAGTTAGGATTGTTACACTAAATATACACAGTTCAAGCCATTTTATCGTCTTCTTATTAGCTTTTGTTTTTTTTCCATTTTTGCTCTCTTGAATGAAAATTTCTGCTCCAATGCTTTCCATGAACGTGAAAAGAATAGAGGCGAATTTATGTGTAAAAATTGGGTCACGTGAAGTCGTGGTTATCCGACTAAACTCCGTATATCATGTGTATAATTCCTAATCTATGGTATTTGAATCAATACCGTGTTGTCTCTACTAATCTCGTGTTTGAAAGCATATCCTTTAATTCGTACCATTCATTTTTCGTTTATTTTTGCAAATGAAATAACTAAAATTTTATCATTATGAATACATTTAGATGTCAGCCTAATAGGTTAATATGAACAATTAAAAAAATATTCGTCCGCGTTTTTCGTTTCCCTCTTGGAATTGAAATCTTTTTTATTAAATTAAACAAGAAGATCACATGTATAATATAAGGAAGGGGAAGAGAAAATCGATATGGAATCGAAGAGAGCGTGGAGAAAAGAAAATGAGAAGAGAGACGAGGAAGAAACATGAGCTTAATTAAAAACGACCAAAATCCTTCTATATGAAATGTGCTTGCATTATAAATTAAGGGCATTTAAGGAAACAATAATGGACAATGTTAACCAACTACCTTAACCTTTAACGTAGTAGGTTAGCAAAACCCTATATATATGTGTAAGGTATATGCGTGCAAGGCACGCGTGTGAAGAGTTAGCCAAAAAATCCTCCACCCGACGAGCAACCAAAATCAAATATAAATGGATCAACATCTTATTCTTCTTCAAGAATGTCAAAATCTCGCTCATCATCATTATAACGCTTCATCATCTTCTTTTTCCCTTTTGACTTCATCAATTAGGATCATCTTATTGCTACTTTTCCTTCTATATAAGCTTGAAGTACTCCTCCTTGAACCATTAATTTTCTAGGCAATTTCACTTGTTGCAGCAACATCACTTCAAGTGAAATTAGAATCTCCATCAAATACTTCATCTCCGTGATTTTTAGGAACTCCAGTAAGTCATTCATTAGCCTCATCAATATTTTCCAAAAAAGTTAGATCAATTATATTGTGAGCGACCGAGCATTGAAACGACGCCGAATGCTCTATTGTATTTAATGAACACTAGATCATTGAGACACTTTAGCTAGTGTCTATTTCTATTCTTGGTATGAATAGTAAATAAGTTGCAGCTAAAGTAATTAATATTTCTTTGTATCAATTTGTTTGTCTTGCTTTCCTTTTTTAATCTATTTTAAAAAGAATGCTTCTTTCCTAATTTGCAACTCTTTAATTTCAATATCCTGCTTGGCATTAGATCACAAGATTAAAGGGTATCTTGTTACATTATACATATCTTTAATTTAAAACCACAAGATTCAAAGGTCTTCTTTACTTTCTTATACTTCGTGCCCAACTCGGTTTAATTTGTGATGGGAACCTTCTTCCCTTAAACCGAGGCTATAATAACTAGATTGTTTGTAGCTTTTTAAGGCCGATTATGCTGATTTTTGACTAATTTAGAGGTTTGGAAAACACCAAGTTAATGAACAACTCAATGAATTCACAATTTAATTCAAAGCTTATCCTCATGGTAATCCATCTATGGTTCTTTGAATCTCTTGTTTATAGTTCTAGTTTGGTATACCGATGGAGGTAATTAGTATCTTAGGGCCGATTGTTGCCATGATTACTCAAAATTTGTGTCGTGGTCTATCTTTCACCTCTATCTCTTTATGTCTATTGATTCTTTCTTTGTCTTAATAATCAATTAACTGGGTATTACTAGTCATAGTCCATCCGTGGTGTGTCAACTTCTTTCTACTCCATTTTGTTAGTTCTGTTTTCTATGGCATGACTATCATTAAATACCGATAATATTCCGTGTTTTAAATCTTTTCGCCCATCGCCTTGATAAAATGCTCAGAATATTTGATGAATTTGTCTATTGGCCCGTGATCATTGTAAGGTGAAGGTGCCAAATGAACTCACTATCAAGGAATTCCCGATGCCGCCCCACCTGAACTTGCACTAGTTCAAGACATCTTTAAAGAAAGTTCTCAAGCAAGACTTGATGTCCCTCCATTGATAGCTGAGGTAGAAGTAAGGGCGGTACAAAGTGAGTCTTTCAAGAATGATGTTGAGCAACAACCTCGGAATTGATCCGGTAGGAGCATAGCCGCTACGAGGTGATAAAGCAGAGTTAGAAAGACAAGCAAGAAGAAGAAGAAGTCTAATCCTACGTCTGTGATAGAGAAGAAAGACTTAGTCATACTTGTCGTGTTACGAGCACTACCTGTTTATGATCCTATTTGGAGGTGAGGAGATAGCTCACAGACATCTGCTTAGGTGATAATATATCATTATGGACCCGTTGTATTGTGAATGAAATGTTCGCTTTTCTGCACTTTTTCCGGCAAAGGGTGGTTTTAACATATGGAACGAAAAGTACAAGATAATTGATGGACTTGTCAGAGCCACCTATCTGCCAAAGCATGCCAAAGGGTTTGGGAAGAAGTTATTTTCACCTTTTCTCACTTTGAAATGCTTCCGCAATCTTCGATATATGGCCTAAGAGTTTCTATACACGTAGCCCAAAGGATGATAACATCGCATTGTTTTTCCTTTTCCTTCTGATGCAAGGTAATTACTCTATATTTTTCAACTTACTTCCATCAAATTCGCGTTGTTGTCATTTTATTTTTCTCAATACAGTACAGCAAAGATTATGATCATTTGCTGAGAAGATGATTCGTGATGAACTTGCTTTCCTAGAGTTAATTATCATAACGCAGAGCCGCGGTTTTCACATCCACGAACTGCCTCAAGCATCGAGTAAGTTTTTACTGATATTAGATCAAAGATGAACCACAAACAAACCTTTAGGATCTTGGTTTTCATTCTTAAGTTGTTTGATTTAGTTAGGTCTATCGAAATGGGCCTCTCTATCTCGTACTACGAGGTAGGGGTAAGGTTTGCGACACTCTACCCTCCCCATACCCTTATATGTTGTTGCTAAGTTGTTTGAGTGAAATTGGTTGGCAGGATTCCAAACAAACACTACTTATGGGGGCGTTTTTAGATCGAAGCAGATTCTAGTAGAGATGGCCAAATGGCATCAAACGGATTAAACCGGGATACTTCAAACTTCCTGGGAATGTTTTGTCACAAAGATCAATGTAAAACCTTCTGGAAAGCCAAAATCGATGTAGCCGAGAGTCCTATTAGCCCTTTAAGCAACAACGTAAGCATTGGGTCGCACTTCGAAGCATCCGTACTCCGTATTTCATGTTGAGCTTCTCAATATGAGCTTGTTTCGTACCATTTGACTGAAAAATGAAAACTTTTGAGACCTCGTGAACGCGTTTGTGAGCCATTGCTATTTGTGATGAGTTAGACGCACATATGACTCAAGGAACTTTCTCGGGGATTTCGATTATCAACAAATAGAAACTTAGTTTTTTTCTTAATTGAAGAACCTATGTCATGTGAAATGTAACTCATATGTACCATGTCATCCGTTTTGATGTACATGGTGATTGGGTTGCAGGTCGCAGTCTCGACCCGTCCGATCATTTCCGGTCTCCGAGATGGTGTATTGCTGTAGAAATCGTAGGTCTCGCGTGCTCAGACGCAGGTTTATATAGAGACAATAGCATCTGGCCTCTCACTATTGGTAAATTCTTATTTTGGTGCTTAGATAATAACGAGTTGATTTCTCATATGGTTATTTTCAATTAATAGTTATTATCTCAAAAAGTCGCATGTCTTGATCTTCAATAAAGAAAGTGACTTTTTAAAATAATAACTATAAATTGAGTGATCATATAAAAAGTCAACTCGATAATGAATCATCGCATTAAATCTTCAATTAATTAATTAATAAATAAAGAAAAAGTAAATCATAAAGATTATAATTAAAAAAATAAAAAATTAAAACAATATATATATATATATATATATATGACTAAACAATTTTATCAATACTAAAACAACAATTTTATGTTTGGTCAAAATTTCAAAAGTATTTCTGAGGAAAAACTATTTTTCTACGGCTTTCTGTTATTATTCAAAGTACTTTTGTCAAAAAATTGATCAAACACGTCAAAATTTTAAAATGTACACATATGTTTTTTCAAAAGGTTAACCAAACAAATTATAAGTTGCCAATATATTTGAATGACATGATTTTAATATTCAATTTTTAACTTTCAAAACTTATTTATTATCTAATAATCTAACTTTGATTTAAAGACAATTATGCAGGAGATTAGTAATGTAAAAAATGTAATTTGTGTTTAAAAATAGCTATTAATTACTAACTTTTTAACATCTCGTTGAATTTATATAAATGCACTGTTTAAATTAGTATTGGGTTCATACTAATCAACCATACTAATCATGCAGTAAAAGAATCACTAATTGGTTTAACAACTTAATCAAATACTTTGGAAAAAAATTAAGTGTTAAAAGATTAATTAAAGGAGTAGACATACTAGAGGAGTAAAGATAGGAGCAACAAAAATTAGATCCTGTTCATGGATTAACGAAAATGTACAAAAGCTCTATTTGTCTTTGTCATTCTATGAGTCTCTTCCTTTTGCGCATAGCATCGCCACTCCCTTTGGCAGCATCCACAAATTCGAAACTTAATTTGAAAGCCCTATTTCGATCCGAACGCTGATGCCGGTAATAACCGACGAATTAATAGCAAGTGCTTTTCCTTGTGTGGATCCTATTTCAATGGGAACTTGATGAGTCGATCCACCTACACGCCTTGCTTTTACCGTTATATCGGAGTTACTCTACGTATTGCTTGGCGTGAAACGAATAGCGGATTTATTTCTATCTTTGTTGAATCTACGGCTTGATAGATAATTTGATAAGCCAATGATTCTTTTCGTTTCTGTAATTACTAACCAACAGTTAACTAATCGATTACGACAAAATTGGATCGAGTTTTACCGTTTATTTTTTCTATACAGTACCTCAACGTAACATGAACGTGAAAGGAGTTCAAGAATCGCCTTTCTTTTTATACTGTTAAAAAATAAAATTAGAAAGCAAGAGTTTGATGTCAATATTTTTGAAAAGTTTAATGAAATTTACAATTTAAATAATTACTATATATATATATATATATATAGTAACAAAGGAGCTTCCATGACACTCAAATTTAATTTCAGATGAAATTTTAAACAAAAAATCGCGATAGTAAAATATATTTGGAATGTATCAACATGCGCAACATGAATATAAGAAAATTTACATACAAATAAAGATATTTAAATAATAACAACAAATTCATAAAAAGATAGAGTCAGAATTGGAGATAATTTATAGAAGAAATTAAGAATTAAGAAGAAGAACAATAGAGAAATATATATACTTTCATTATTAAATTACTTGATTGTATTAAATTGTTTAATATAAGGAATTTGTTGTTATCTAATATTTCATACAAGGATCAAAATATCATTTAATTGAGGGATTAAGGGACTATTCATACGCGAAAAAAGAAAAGATGAGATATCTTGGGGATTAAATTTGAATTTAATTTTATATTAATTTAATAAATTTATGTTGTCAATCAAACACAATATAAAAGTAGTTTCAACTTCAATCCGGATATTCCTGCTCATCCCATTAAACTCGGAAACATTTAATCCCACGTCCCAAGTAGAATCAATTAGCCTATCTAGTAATATAACCTCAGATTATAATTCTTGTTTGCATTCGGTTTCTAAAAAGGATTACTAATTTTAATTTTTCGAGGAATCCTTCATCGCTGATTGTGAATGATTGATTTTTTTCAATCTTTTCGACCTTGATTTCGTAGAAGCAAGTCAGAAAGATTGAGACATTGTATTGTGTCTATGTAGTGATTGGACAGAAACATTTAATTGTGGCAGAACTAATTCAAATTCTCTCAGAAGTGAATGCTTGGAATATTCAAACGACTCCTAATAGTATTATTATCACTATTATATTAGATTAGCATCCTTCCAATTTTTGTTTTTCCTTAAATACCCTTACTAATGCATTGCCAACTCATTGATGACACGAGGTAAGGATAAGGTCTTTTCCCTACGTTCTAATCTATTTGGCTTTTTATTAGATTTTACTGCGGAGATTACGCTTAATATTAGGTGCTATATTTTATACAAAATTAAGCATTGAAAACAAAATCTCATAAAATATCCTTATTTGGGATTTTTCCAAATTTGACCCAAATTCACCTTTTTGTCACCTTACTTCCCAATTGCACCTTTTAGCAGAAGAGAGGACGATAGAATTGAGGTTTCTCATCCCAAAAAATTGGTTTCCACCATGGTATGTTTCTCATTGCTTCCTCAGTTTCTCTTGTTTGCTTCAGTATTAAATTCTCATTGATTTTCTTTTATTTATGGCAATGTACTATTTTAAGTCCAAGTAAGGTGGATATACTTTTTTTACTTGTTTTAGAAGTGTAGGTGTTCGGGCTAGCTTGCGGCACTGACCGATTCTACGTGAATATAAAGAATTATATATGTATAGGAAGATGTCTAAGGGGATTTTATATAAATCTATCAGATACACATAAAAAATTGAAAGGTGGATGTGACCTCGCATCGATAAGATGAGAGAAGTTGAGACCGATATGATTTGGACATGTGAATAGAAGAACTGTGAGATGCCCCCATCGAGGAGGTGTGAGAGGTTGACAATGGAGGATGCCAGGAGAGGTAGAGGTAGGTCGAAGAAGTATTGGGAGGTGATTAGACAGGACATGATATCTCTTGAGCTTATTGAAGACATGACCTTAGATAGGAGGGTTTTGAGGAAGTGTAGATGTCCCACTGAGGAAGTGTGAGGGGTTGAAAATGGCGGATGCCAGGAGAGATAGAGGAGGACATGATATCTCTTGAGCTTATCAAGATGTGACCTAGATAGGGGGAGGGTTTTGAGGAAGTGTAGATGTCCCACCGAGGAGGTGTGAGGGGTTGAAAATGACGATGTGAGAGGAGGACATGATATCTCTTGAGCTATCTAAGATGTAACCTTAGATAGGAGGGTTTTGAGGAAGTGTAGATGTCCTACCGAGGAGGTGTGAGGGGTTGAAAATGGCGGATGCCAGAGAGGAGGACATGATATCTCTTGAGCTTACTAATATGTGATCTTAGATAGAGGGCTTTTTGAGGAAGTGTAGATGTTCCACTGAGAGAGAGGTTGAAAATGGCGGATTCCAGGAGAGGTGGTAGAGGTGGGCCAAGAAGTATTGGGAGGTAATTAGATAGACATGATATCTCTTGAGCTTATTGGAAGACATGATCTTCACCTGCCTGCGGTGCCACAACCTTCGAACTAGGCGGTCTTCTCCGATTCAATCAGGCTAACTGCTCGGCCAAGCGATCTTTATGTTCTTTAATCTTGGCCAATCTGCTGATCCAAGGCTCTTTCGATCTCACCGATCCCCGGCTCTTCGCAGATGCCCCACCGAGGAGGTGTGGTTGACAATGGCGGATACCAGGAGAGGTAGAGGCAGCATCAAGAAGTATAGGGAGGTGATTAGACAGACATGATATCTCGAGCTTATCGAAGACGGATATTAGATAGAGGGTTTGGAGTCACGATTAGGTAGAAGGTTAGTTGGTAGAGTGTTCTCTCGCTTTCCTATAGGATAGACTTGGTGGTCATACTTGTACCTACCAGTAGTATTAGCATTATTCTCATAGTTTCTTATTTTTTAATTTGGTTTTCACTTGTGTTTTTGTGCTTCGTTATCACATTATTGGGTTGGGTTATTACTGTGTTCTTCTTATGTATGTGTGTACTACTCTCCATTTCGCTTTACTTCATTATTGTTACACGCTTTCTACTCTCTGTAGTCTCTTTTTCAAATTACTTTATTTAAGCCGAGGGTCTATTGATACAACCTCTCTATCTCTACGAAGTAGGGGGTAAGGTTTGCGTACACTCTACCTCCTCAAACCACAAGTGTGGAATTACACCGAGTATACCGTTGTTGGTGTTGTTGTTGAATTCTTTTACTTAAACATCATTAACCTGCTTATAATTGCATAAAATCCAGCATAACGCAAGCTTGGTTTTATATATACCGCGTAATTTTTTTAGAGCAAGAATATCCGCAAAAGTTGATTTTCAAATAAAGACAGTATGAGTAAGGTAAAATTTTAACGGGATAGCTAGGCTAGCGAGCAATGAACTTAGCTTACATTTCTCAAGCTAGATGCACATTTAGTGCAGCCTAATTCAGCAACAAGCCAGCAGAGCACAAGCCTAAAGACCCTAAACTTAAACGCGTTTTCTTCAAATCCCCGTAATCTATCAGCAGTCTTAATTACCCCAATCTTTTGCATTATTTAGCAATTGCTTTGCATATGACTCCGCATTTGTAATAACTATTTTTGCTATGTTGTGCTTGTGCGTGCGATAATATGTCTACAGTGTGGTGACGAAGGATCTCTAACACCCTTGTTTTTTGCGTAAAATGTCTTAAATTTGCCGTACATCTAGTTAGATTGTTACTAAATATGTCATTGTTAAAGTTCAGTCATTTTACCGTCTTTCTTATTAGCTTTTGTTTTTTTTGCCATTTTCTGCTCTCTTGAAATGAAAATTTCTGCCTCGCTGTTTTCCATGAACGTGAAAAGAATAGAGGCTAATTTATGTAAAAATTGGGTCACGTGAAGTCGTGGTTATCCTACTCAAACTTATATCATGTGTATAATTCAATTTATGGTATTTGAATCAATACCGTGTTGTTCTACTAATCTGTGTTTGAAAGTATATCCTTTAATTCAGACCATTCATTTTCTTGCTTATTTTTGCAAATGAAATAACTTAAAATTTTATCATTATGAATACATTTTAGATGTCGGGCCTAATAGGTTAATATGAACAATTAAAAATATTCGTCGCTGCTTTCCTCTTGGAATTGAAATCTTTTTTATTAAATTAAACAAGAAGATCAGTTACGTATAATATAAGGAAGGGGAAGAGAAAATCGATATGGAATCGAAGAGAGCGTGGGAGAAAAGAAATGGAGAAGAGAGACGAGAAGAAACATGAGTTTAATTAAAACGACTCCAAAAATCCTTCTATATGAAATGTGCTTGCATTATAAATTATGGGCATTTAAGGAAACAATAAATGACAATGTTAACCAACTACCTTAACCTTTAACGTAGTAGGTTAGCAAAACCCTATATATATGTGTGCGCGTGCGCGCACGCGTGTGAGAGTTAGCCAAAAAATCCTCCACATGACGAGCAAAATCAAAATCAAGATATAAATGGATCAACATCTTATTCTTCTTCAAGAATGTCAAAATCTCGCTCATCATCATTATACCGCTTCATCATCTTCTTTTTTTCCTTTTGACTTCATCAATTAGGGATCGTCATTGCTACTCTTTTCCCTTTCTATATAAGCTTGAAGTACTCCTCCTTGAACCATTAATTTTCTAGGCAATTTCACTTGTTGCAGCAACATCACTTCAAGTGAAATTAGAATCTCCATCAAATACTTCATCTCCGTGATTTTTAGGAACTCCAGTAAGTCATTCATTAGCCTCATCAATATTTTCCAAAAAAGTTAGATCAATTATATTGAGAGTTACCGAGCATTGAAAACGACGCCTCAATGCTCTATTGTATTTAATGAACACTATGATCATTGGAGACACTTTAGCTAGTGTCTATTTCTATTCTTGGTATGAATTGCAACAAGTTGTGCCAAAGTAATTAATATTCCCTTTGTATCAATTTGTTTGTCTTGCTTTCCTTTTTAATCTATTTTAAAAAGAATGCTTCTTTCCTAATTTGGTAACTCTTAATTTCAATTTTCAAAAATTAAAAATATTAAAAAAATCAAAAAAGATAAAAAAATTAAAAATATTTTTAATTTAAAACCACAAGATTCAAAGGTCTTCTTTACTTTCTTATACTTTGTGCCCAACTCGGTTTAATTTGTGATGGGAACCTTCTTCCAAACCAGCTTATAATAACTAGATTGTTTGTAGCTTTTTAAGGCCGATTATGCTGATTTTTGACTAATTTAGAGGTTTGGAACACTAATGAACAACTCAATGAATTCACAATTTAATTCGAGTTTATCCTCATGGTAATCCATCTATGGTTCTTTGAATCTCTTGTTTATAGTTCTAGTTTGGTATACTGATGGAGGTAATTAGTATCTTAGGCTGATTGTTGCCATGATTACTCAAAATTTGTGTCGGCTCATCTCTTCAATTTCTATCTTCTTATGTCTATTGATTTTCTTGTCTTAATAATCAATTAACTGCATTACTAGTCATAGTCCATCTATCGTGTGTCAACTTCTTTCATTTCCATTTTGTTAGTTCTCGTTTTCTATGCATGACTATCATTAAATACTGATAATATCTCCGTGTTTTAAATCTTTTCAAATATCATTTGATAAACGTCATAACATTTGATGAATTTGTCTATTGGGTCTGCGGATCATTGTAAGGTGAAGGTGCCAAATGAACTCACTATCATGAATTCCCTGGAAGCCGTCCCACCCGGAACTTGCACTCAGTTCAAGACATCTTAAAGAAAGTTCCAAGCAAGACTGGCGTCCCCTCTCCATTGATAGCCGAGGTAGAAGTAAGGGCGGTACAAAGTGAGTCTTTCAAGAATGATGTTGAGCAACAACCTGGAATTGATCCTCGCAGAGCATAGCCGCTACGAGGTGATAGCAGAGTTAGAAAGACGAGCAAGAAGAAGAAGAAGTCTAATCCTACGTCTGTGATAGAGAAGAAAGACTCTAGTCATGCTGTCGTGTTACGAGCACTACCTGTTTATGATCCTATTTGGAGGTGAGGAGATAGCCTGGCGATTATTCGTTTAGGTGATAATATATCATTATGGACCTCGTTGTATTGTGAATGAAAATGTCTGCTTTCTTGCACTTTTTCTCGCAGGTGGTTTTAACATATGGAACGAAAAGTACAAGATAAATTGATGGACTTGCTGCCACCTATCTGCCAAAGCATGCCAAAGGGCTTGGGAAGAAGCAAAGTTATTTTCACTCTTTCTTCACTTTGAAATGCTTCCGCAATCCGATATATGGCCTAAGAGTTTCTATACATCGAGTCAAAGGATGATAACATCGCATTGTTTTTCTTTTCCTTCGATGCAAGGTAATTATCGATATTTTTCACCTTACTTCCATCAAATTGTTGTCATTTTATTTTTCTCAATACAGTACGAGCAGATTATGATCATTTGGTTGAGAAGATGATTCGTGATGAACTTCTTTCGAGCAATTATGATAAACGCAGCCGTTGGTTACATCCACAAACTGCCCTTGCGTTATCGGGAGGCTTTTTACTGATATTAGATCAAAGATGAACCACAAAATGCCTTAGATCTTGGTTTTCATTCCTGTTGTTTGATTTGTTAGGGGTCTATCTGAACAAGCCCTTTATCTCGTACTACGAGGTAGGGGTAAGGTTTGCGTACACTCTACCCTCCCCATACCCCATATGTTGTTGTTGCTAAGTTGTTTGAGGAAATTGGTTGGCAGGATTCCAAAACAAACACTACTTATGGGGCGTTTTTAGATCGAAGCAGATTCTAGTAGCCGTCAAATGGCATCAAACGGGATTAAACCCGGATACTTCAAACTCGGGAATGTTTTGCCCGCCAAAGATCATGTAAACCTTCCAAAGCCAAAACTCGATGTGTTGAGAGTCCTATTAGCCCTTTAAGCAAACAACGCAAGCATCGGGCTCCGGCACTTCCCGAAGACCGATTGTACTCTGCATTTCATGTTGAGCTTCTCAATATGAGCTTGTTTCTGTACCATTTGACTGAAAAAATGAAAACTTTTGAGACCTCGTGAACGCGTTTGTGAGCTGCTGTTGGTTTGTGATGTGAAAGTTAGACGCACATATGACTCGTTGGAACTTTCTTGGGGATTTCTCGATTATCCACAAATAGAAACTTAGTTTTTTTTCTTTAATTGAAGAACCTAATGTCATGTGAAATGTAACCATATGTACCATGTCATCTGTTTTGATGTACATGGTAGATTAAGGTAGGCTGCAGGTCTGACCCGTCTGATCATTTCCGGGTCTCTGAGATGGTGTATTGGTTGTAGAAATTGTAGGTCTCGCGTGTCGGGACGAGGTTTATATAGAGACAATAGCATCTTTCGTCTCTCAATTATTGGTAAATTCTTATTTTGGTGCTT
>JACEIK010015462.1:8797-18941 GCA_018107945.1 Datura stramonium | reverse complement strand
TCTTGGTCAACTTGTCTACTACCACCCAAATGGAATCATATTGTCGTCAAGTACGAGGTAATCCTATTATGAAATCCATGTTAATTTCTTCCCACTTCCAAGTAGGAATGCTGATATCCTGAAGTACTCCTCCCGGCCTTTGATGCTCAACCTTTACTTGCTGACAGTTAGGGCAGTTGGTTATGAATTCTGCAGTATCCTTCTTCATACCATTCCACCAATATATATCCCGTAAGTCACGATACATCTTGGTGGAACCGGGATGGATATACCTGGTTCATGAGCCTCATGCATCATCCAACTCTTCAAATCATCAACATCTGGAACACATAGGCGACCCTAGTACCGAAGCATACCATCTCCCCCTTGGGAGAAGACCTCCACAATATGACTTCGAACGGCTTCCTTCAACTTTACCTAAATCGGATCCTTATATTGTCTAGCTTTCACATCAATCACCAAAGACGATTTTGAACCATTCTGGACAAACACCGCCATCGGTCGAGTCGACCAACCTAACTCCCAACCTTGCGAGTCGATGGACATCCTTCACCAGCTCCTTCTTCCCTTCAACCACATGGGACACACTCTCCACAAAGAGTCTACTAAGTGCGTCTGCTACCACATTAGCCTTACCCGGATGGTAGAGGACACTCATATCATAGTCCTTGAGTAGCTCCAACCACCTCCTTTGTCGTAGATTGAGGCCTTTCTATGTGAGCACATACTTTAAGCTCTTGTGCTCCTAAACACATCCACATGGACCCCATACAAGTAATGTCGCCATATCTTCAATGCGAACACCACTGCGGCCAACTCCAAATCATGGGTAGGGTAATTCTTCTCATGAATCTTCAACTGTCTAGAGGCATATGTTGTCACTTTCCCCCGATACATCAATACACACCCGATTCCTTTTCTCGAAGCATCACAATACATCACAAAACCATCTGTACCCTCGGGTAGGGTCAACATCAGTGCGGTAGTAAGTCGAGTCTTCAACTCTTGGAAGCTCTTTTCACAAGCCTCCGACAATCGAAACTTCACCTTTTTCTGAGTCAATATGGTCAAAGGTGCTGCAATTGATGAGAAACCCTCAACAAATCTCCGATAATAGCCAACTAGACCCAAGAAACTCTGAATATCCGAAGGATTCACCAGTCTAGGCCAATTCTCCACCACCTCGATTTTCTTAGAGTCTACTTTTATGCCCTAGCTTGATACCACATGGCCCAAAAATGCTACCTCGTTCAACCAAAACTTGCACTTGTTGAACTTGGCATACAATTAGAAATCCTTGAGAGTCTGAAGCACTACTCTCAAATGAGCGGCATGCTCCTCCTCGCTCTGAGAGTATTTAAGGATATCGTCAATGAACACGATCACGAACATGCCTAGGTACTGCTTGAACACCCTGTTCATCATGTCCATAAAAGCTACAAGAGCATTTCTTAGTTCGAAATACATAACTACAAACTCATAGTGACCATACCGCGTCCTGAAGGCTGTCTTCGGGATATCACACTCCCGAATCCTAAGCTGATGATATTCGGACCTGAGATCTATCCTTGAGAAACACTTGGCACCCTGAAGCTGGTCAAACAAATCATCAATCCTAGGTAAAGGATACCTGTTCTTAATGGTAACCTTGTTCAATTGTCGATAGTCAATGCACATCCAAAGCGAACCATCCTTTTTCCGGACAAATAACATTGGTGCACCCCATGGAGACTTGCTCGGCCTAATAAAGCCCTTATCTAACAGGTCCTTCAATTGATCCTTCAACTCCTTTAGCTCGGCTGGAGCCATCCTGTAAGGAGGGATAAATATAGGCTGCGTGTCGGGTAGAAGGTCAATACCAAAATCAATCTCCCGCTTGGGAGGAACACCTGGAAAATCATCGGGAAAGACCTATAGATACTCATGCACCATCGGAACTAACTGGATAGTTAGGGTCTCGGACTCAACATTCTTAACCCTAACTAGATGATACATGCAGCCCTTAAAAATCATCTTTCTAGCCTTATGATATGAAATAAATTGACCTACAGGTACCGCTGAACTACCCTTCCACTCCAAGACTGACTCACCCGGAAAACGGAACTCCACTGCATGGGTTCTACAATTACCAGAAGCATATCACTCATACAACCAGTCCATTCCAAGAATAATGTCGAAGTCAGTGATGGCTAACACTACAAGGTCTGTGGAGGTGACTTTATGCAATATAGTTACCGATATCCTCTATGCACTCTCCTAGCTACAACTGAATCACGAACAGGAGTAGAAACTGAAAATGGTTCTGACAAAGTCTCGAGACTAACTCCAAAGCTACTAGCAATATAAGGAATCACAAAAGACAAAGTAGCCCCCCCATCTAACAAAGCATAAACATTAATATGAAAAACTCGCAACATACCAGTGACCATATCTGGAGAGACCTCCTACTCCTGGCGGGGTGCTAAAGTATAGAACCTATTTTGGCGCTGACCGCCGGCTGAACTAGTTGAGGCACCCTTCTGAGGAGGACGTGCTGCTGGAGCGGCTGAACTAGCGGCTGGTATGCGGACTCCACCGCCCCCTGATCTGGCTGAAGGGCAATCCCTGAGTCTGTGTCCAGATTTTCCATACCCGAAACAAGCATCTAGGCCTACTAAGCACCCCCCTAAGTGATTCTTGCCGACTTCGCATAAGCTGGGAAAGTCCGCTCTATCTGCATGCTACCCTAGCCTCTGGAATCTGGAGCCATGCTCCTCCGATCCCCCCGGATTCTAGATGGCATACTGGCCGATGATGGTGCTAGAGCAATAGACCTGAGCTGGGACTGCTGACGCTGTCCACCCCCTAATTTGACCTGAGAAGTCCCAAAACTATCGGTCGTAGCCCTCTTGGCCTCTCTCTGCCTCTGATACATCGGCTCCATCTATTGAGCATACAACACAATGCAAGAGAAATCTATATCTCGGTGAAACATGGTGATCCTACAATCCTTATCCAGGTACTCCGCCACTCCGTGCACAAATCGGCTCACTCGAGTCCTCTGGTCTGCCACCAACTCTGGTGCATATTTGGATTGTCGGGTGAACTCCAAAGCGTACTCCTAAACCGAAATGTCACCCTACTTCAAGTTAACAAACTCGGCAGCCCTTTGCTCCCTCATCTCCCAAAGGAAGAATCGATCCAAAAATGTTGCGTGAAACTCTTCCCAACCTATTGGGCCTGCACCTACTGCCCTAGAATCTCTCCACTACTTGAACCATATATGTGCCACCCCTTTTAGCTGATAGGAGTCCAAATCAACACAATCTTCATTGGTCACCCCCATAACCTGGGTGGTTTTTAGAATCTCCTCGATAAAATCGTGCGGATCTTCTTCCACCTTGGAACCAAGGAACTCTGAAGGGTTCATCCTTAAGAAATCCCTAATCTGGGCCACTGCCACATTGCCATTCTATGGGATAGGCGCAACAGCCTGCTAGTTGATCTGAGCGGTCAAGGCCTGCGCCAATATCTGGATAGCCACCCGAAACTCCTTGTGGGCAACTAGCTCTGGTGCCTGGGGCTCCTGAATAGGTGGGGCTTGCTGATTCCCATGACCATGTCCATCGTCATGGCCTTCACCATTTCAATTTATTCTTTCGTTCATTCTTCTAGGAGCCATGATTCTACAATCACGAATAGCACAAATTAGAAGGATAGAAAAACTTTTTCATCGCTCGACATGGATCATGAAAGAAGGGAACATTTCCTAAATGACTCGTAGCCTCTTCATCATAAGTGTGTCTCCCTTCACACCCATGCGAAAGATTCTACTCAACGTTTCTTTCAGACACCCTAGGAAACTTCAAACCTATGGCTCTGATATCAAGTTTGTCACGACCCGAATGTAGACCCAGATCGTAACATAGAACAAGGAACCCCCAGAGGCCCCAAGTAGACCCATGGCATAAGCATATATCTAACTTTATTCACTTTAAGCGGAAGACTGAACATAAGGCATAACGGAACGTAAACATAACATAGCATATCATAACCTTCGGAAGTACTAGACATATACATAAGTTGAGTGATACATACGGTCTGAAAGACTATAACATGTAAGATGGGTTGATGGGACAACATCCCCCAAGTAACCTGGCGAAATTGAAACAAAAGAAAAACATAAAAGTCTAGTCATACTACCCTCGGAACATGAGGACTCACCAATAAAGCTGAGAGCAACTCCGAGATGGTCTAAGGATGAGGATGAGCTTGAGAGCCGAGTCTTGTGTCATGAAATGATACAACATAGGAAGTATGTGGTCAGTACGTGGAATGTACCGAGTATGCAAGGTAAGTAAAATGGACATTTAAAATATATAAAACTCATAAATAATCATAAGAGTAGGACATCATGCTCATATCATAATTATCATAATATAACATAAGGCTCAAGGTTTTCAAAATATTCGTAATACAATTTGTGCTAATAATCATAAGAGAAAAGCTTTATTTGACATACCTTGAGCCAAAATACATAATCATAAACGTGCATAAATCATGAGGAACAGTGGGAGATTCTCTTAACTGGCATACCCCATATGAGCACACATGAAGCTCGACTTGTAACCCTAGTCGGGAGGATGTCCATATCTTGCCAAGTTTAGAACCATGAAAGTATGATATCACCACGAAAAGGGCCATTTGTGCTGGGGAAAGTCACAAAGGAGGTCCCAACATACCTATGGTGGCACGTAGTTTACGAGTTTTGGGGTAGAACCTAGGAATCGAACCTACTCGGTGTTTGATGCTACTCCCAAAACACATATAGTGCTCATAGTATAACATGCATGAATTCATGGGCTAGTTAAATCATGGTAATCATAGTAATACATGTACATATGTTAACTAGCCATGATATAAGACCCGTGAGTTGGCCAAAACATAATTCATGAATCATAGGCTTCATGCATACTTGTAGATCATACATATAAATTGTAAATCATCAAATCATGATGGGTAATTGAATAAATTCATATTTCAAATCATAAATCATGCTTTTTTTTAAATATCAATAATTGAAGAGTAGATCATAAATCGATTTATCATAGATCATGCATAATTAGGCTTAATTGAGTATAAATTGTAATTAATACTTTTATAAGCAAAAATAGTTGTAAAATCTGATCATAATCCATCAAATATGATGTAAATAACAAATCATAATAACCCATTAGCAAATCATTATATTTTCACAAAAATTGAATCGAAACCCCATGAGATTTTTGATACATTTTCATAAATTAATAGAGAATGGGCATGGATGTGAACGGAAACACTCATTCGTAACCCTACATACCTGGGTAAGATTAGATTCTAGAGTTCTTTGAATGCCCAAGGGAGAATTGATGGAGAAAAACTTGAGAATGGGCTTGATCTCTCTAAAATCTTCCTAACTTGCATTCATGGGAATGAATATACTTAGAGAGACTAAACCTATCTTATTGTGCCCAAAAAATACATAAAACGACATAGTTTAGGGCCCTAGAGCATAGAAATTATGAAAAGACCCTGGCAAAACTCGCACGTTTTTGCTGACTGCCAGTCCCCACGAGGGACTGGACGGCTCGTTCCCAGGTGCCACAACTCGTGGCCACAAACCGTCAAGTCCACTACCTATTTCCATCAGGAAATCCTACAAGGGACCCCATGAATCATGGTGGCTGACCACGACTCGTGGCCTCCACCCGTGATCCCCACTACCCATGATATCCTAGACACACCTCCAGTCTAGACCACAGGTGACTCCATGAGTCGTGTGGCCTGTCCACGACTCGTGTTCATGCCCGTGGTGACCCCCNNNCCTCTTTCCTTGATCACGATTCACCCCACGACTTGTGGTCCCTCCTCACGGATCACATAATGACCCGTCTTTAGATCTGGTGCAGAATTTCAGTTTTTCTCCATTTTAACTCCCGGATCTGATCTTGGGCTTCTGGGTATAACAATTACCCTCCAAAGGGCTCACACAATTTTCATGACCACAACAAGAGTATGACTAAAATACGATAGCATGTGAATCAAAAGCGAAACAAGGAATGTGCAACTTATGACAAAAGAATACTCAACTTTTAAATTCAAATGCCCTTTTTCCCTCAAAATTCATTTTTTTTCAATGCCATTTTAGAAATTTTTGGTGGTACCTCTCAAAAGACATCATAATAACCGACTCGAAATGGACTCTAAACTCGACATTTTCCCTAAAGAAAGTCAGCTTCTCAATCCTTAATTGGAAAATGCCACTCGGTTCAGCAATAAAAGAAAGGAAAAGAAAACAAAATCACTCCTCAAGAACCATGGAATAAAAATAACCTCGGAGTTTATTTACTAACTACTATGAACAAAGGCGATAATCAAAACATGGGTCAATAATATTTTGCAATGTAGAAGAACCCATCATTAGCACTAACAATTCAACAAGCAACAATTCCTTTAACAAAAAGCCCAACAAGGGCATTCAATCACATTTTAAAAAAAACTAACAATCAACCAAAGCATAAGATCTTTTAGCCTAACAAGGGCAACAAGAAGACAAACACAAGACCACACAACCCACCCCCAAATATGAATTTACATTGTCCCCAATGTAAATATGAAGAACAAAGGATGGTGGGAACTCCCTGAAGAAGCTACTCGTCCTCCTCATCATTGTCCTCTTCATCCTAATCAAGGGCGCCTACGCCTAAGTATGGCTCATCCTTCCCACCTAAGCCCTTGATCAGATCATCGATAGGGCCTCGAGCTATAGATGGGGCAGCCATGGCTGCATCAAGGATACTCAACTCTTGGTCTGCAATTGAGGCCCGATCCCTCAGCTCTAGCACCTCCACTCATAGAGAAAAGACAACTCCCTCAACCACATCTACTCGGGAGAAGAGCTTGGCCAAGCTGTCAAACACATTTTTCATCTCCCTCTTCACCGTTCTGGCAATAAGAGTCAAGAGATTTTGGGCCAGCTTTTGAAGTTAGCTTTCATGAGATTGTGTCATCTCAGCTAGCCTCTCTATTTATCTTAGGTGAGAGTATGTGGGAGGAGGTGAAGACCCCCTAAATGGTGCTTCTCCATATGCATGCTCTGATGCCTCGGGGTGTGGCATATTGAGGTTGGGAGCAATGGGGGTCTCCTCTATGTTATGGGAGGCAGAGCCTTCGGGAGTCTCAAATGCTTGCAATCTCTTTCCTTTCACCTTGGGTGCCTCAGCATCCCTCTTTCTTTCCATATTGATGACACCAGTGGTGGAGATGGCGGATTCATAAGGGAATAATGGTACCCCTGCATTGAGGCGCAGATGAGAAATATGCACAACATATGGCATGGACGTTCCCTGTTGCCTGGCCTTTTGCTTCATTTGGATGGCCACTATTTTCCCAAAGTTGATGGGCACCCTTTCATGATGCAGGCAATGTGTATGGTTGCCTCCAAGTTCAACCTTTAGTCATTTTTTGAGGACATAATTCAGCCACAATCAAACTCCAGCCACAGTTTGGCCTCAAACTTGAGATTTCACCTACCCCCCTCTAAATAAAGGCCCATAAGGGCTTCCGGTTGGCGATAATGGGAGTTATCCAATCGAACTGCTTCTCTTTGTGGGCCACTATTGTTGCATACTCCATTTTAGATCGATCTCATCCACCCAGAATAGTGTATTGATGGAGGTCGGAGTAATATCGACCTCTACACTTAGGACCCTAACTGAGGGAAGGCAAGGGAACTCATCCACCTTCCCCTTATGCTTCATTGCCTCCTAGCGTGCCTGGTATGAAGCATAAAATTCTGACACGAGGTTGGTGTAGTACTCTGGGAGAGGCTCAGAAAACATGTGTCTTTGGCGGTGGTTGAATTAGGTAGTGATATTTGGGAAATCATTCCCTAGACCCACCAGATCGAATCATTTCTCCGTGGTGATTAGCCTTTCTTCACAAATAACATAATGTGCCTTCATGTCAGGCACATAAAAAATGATGGCCTCTTTGGTTTTGGTAGGGGATGGGGTTGACTTGGCATTCCCTTTGCCTTTAATTATGGATGTGGAGGGTTCATTTTCCTTGTCTCCTTGCCTGGATGAAGCCATTATGCTGCAAAAGAAATGTTTGTGCCACACACTCCTATTTTTGTATATTTGGATAATATGAAAGTAAAAGAAATAGCTAAACTAAGCTAGAAATAAAAATCTAAGAATGGGATGATAACAAGGTGAAACATCAATATTAGGTGTTGGCAATACCGGCAAGACAACTACAAAATGCCGGTAGAGACCCGCGAGTCACAGCTGAGTCGTATGCCTGGGCAGATAACTGGGCAGATAACTGGGCAGAGTTGTGACTTACCGGCGCTACACCGGCATTTCACCGGTGATGATCCGCATAGCGCGGGTGAAATGCGGGTGCTGGGAAGTGGCCTGAAGCCTCAAACCCGCACCTGTGCTTCAGCCTGTGTTTTGCCAGGCTTGACCAACAACTCGTAGGTGAAACGCTGCTTAGTATAGCTCACCCCAAATTAGTTAAAATACAATTCTCTCAACTACAAGACTTACTCAACACATCCTCACATTATAAGATACTTACTCAAACAAAACAACAAAAGAAAAGCAATAATTCGCCCTTAAGAATGACGTCACCTGATCTATCATTGGGTAGTCGTGCTTTTTAAGCCCACGGGGTTACTCAGACTTCACCCCCAACCTTTATATCAAGCATACAATTTTATATAGGATTTCTACAAAATGAGTGCCCACACCAACATTATTCCATCAACACAACCTCCAACATACCCAACCTTATGCAATTAAATACCCACACGATGAAAATCATTCAATCAATGGAAAAGCACAATCTGGGAAATGGGAAACATGGGTATGAAAAATTTTGAATCTAGCATGCTCCATTTTTTCACTCACATTCTCAAACAACAAGCAAGGTAAAATCAAGGACGCACATACCGATTGAGCAGGTAGAAAATGAAACTAAATTGGTGCTTTGTGTCTTGACCAACAATGGCTTCTTCCAAAAAGTAAGAGATTCTTTTGCTAAGAGAAAGTTGTGTGAGGTAGGTGAAATGAAGAGAACAAGAATAGGAATTTTATAAGTTGAAGTGAGGGAAATTGATTGGGTGGTGAGAAGGTGGGTTCAGTGGTGGGAAGTTTAAAATAGGGGGAAATGGGGTATTTGGAAAGAGGAAAGTGTTGTGGGGGAGATGAAATGGTGGAGAGAAGGGATTTTGGAAATTCAAAAGTGTTTGAACGGATTTTCAAAGAGCCATGGATCAGGTCGGTCAACAAGTCCGACAAGATTTTAAATGATACACTTACCCCCAACTGCGTCGAACCTGCAGCCACCGGTGAGTATCGGCGTTTCACCGCTTCAAACGCAGGTGACTCCACTTGTGCGAAGTTCACTATTGTACGGGCTACGAATTACTGGTAGTTCACGGGTTTCTATCCACATTTCATCGGTAAGTCGTAACGCGACATTTCAACACCCAGGTGCACTGATTTAAGCCTTGCATCGAACTGGCGATTCGCAGTTTGTAACCGGAATTTCGCCAGTTAAGCGTCAATTCCCTCTCTTTACTCTCAGCTTTCTACCTCTCTTTTGTATTGGTGCAGAAACTCGCATGTGAGCACCTGCATTTCACAGGTCTCGCGCCGCAAGTGCCCTAATTTTTCTTCCACCTAGTTTTTCATCCAATCCATCCTACAAAACAAAATCAACAAAAATATCAACGCATAAACATAAAAGCACTTGGGTTGCCCACAAGAAGTGCTTTATTTAACTTCATGGAACGATGGATACCTCCTAAATTGTCAATACTCCAGAGGGTCATCCTCCGAATTAACCTCAAGATCCCAAACTTCGTCTTGCTCTACCTCATCATTGAAGACCACTATCAACTTGCAATCCTCCGGGGGCTTAGTAGGTCGACATACATTAAGGGTGACTTCATCACCACCTACTCTAAACTTCAGCTCCCCTAACTCCACTTCCACCAATGCTCTTCCTGTGACTAGTGATCACGGGCAAAAATATCATGCCCGTGATACGCTTTACAACTTAAATTAGTCGTGTTATCTAAGTTACTTTATACATTTTCATGTGATTTTATATA